>JAQZBX010005275.1:0-56976 GCA_029593785.1 Cabassous unicinctus
CACATGGCTAAGAGACTTCAAAGAGAGTCGGGAGGTCATCCCAGAGGTAATACTTATGCATACCTCAGTAGTATCTCATAGAACACCTAAGTGGATATCACCCCACACTGAGGGACCCCTAAGGGCTCTGGTGACACACAGGTCCTATACAAGTGGGGATACCCCCAGAGAATGATGCCTAATTAGTGGGCTCTTCATTGGCATCTGTGTTCCTGAGAGTGACAGAGTTGGACTCAAACAAGTCATCCCTGCACATGGTCCATCAGTCCCTTCTACTTAAACCTATATGCGATGCAGGAGTTTTTAGGTGTACTTCCAGCGACTGTATCCTCTGGCCCACCTATTTGCCAGCTGTGCCTGGAATTTCAGTGGAGCTGCAACTCCTACCCTACAGCTCAATGGACTCATCCAAGTATCCTGGCGAGGAGACGACGATGGGCAACAGCCATCCCAGGGAATGGAGAGGGCCTGCAGATGAAGGCAAGATAATCCCATCCACTATATCCATGGAATATAAGCCCTCTCTCACTTGGAGGTGGAGTGGACATCACCTTCCAAGTCCACTCAGGATGGAGGAGCTGTGGACTAAACTGGAATTGGTGGTGTTCTGTTGTAGACATACTGTGATTCAAGCAATGGAAGAAATTGCAACAGTGAGGTGGAGCCGGTGGCCACTGGACATTTTCGGGCAGGGAGAGGAGGGGCAGTTGAAATACTCGGGCTTTTTTGGGACTTTGGGGGTTGTCCTGAGTGGCGAAGCAGCGACGAATGTAGGCCATTTTCCATCAGAACATACCATGCAGAGGCATACCCATTTATCTATTTTTTTTCTTTTGTTGCTCTTACTTTGGGTGTAAGGTCCAAGAAACTACCACCAAGCACAAGATATTGAAGAGGTTTCTCTACATTTTCTTCTAAGAATTTTATGGTTCTAGATTTTATATTTAGGTCCTTGATCCATTTTGAATTACTTTTTGTATATGGTGTGAGATAAGGGTCCTCTTTCTTACTAGAAGATATGGCTATCCAGTTTTCCAAGTACCATTTATTGAATAGGCTATTCTGAACCAGCTGAGTGGTTTTGAAAGCCTTATCAAATATCACTTGACCATTGATGTGATGTTCTGTTTCTCAACTCTTGGTTGATTCCTTTGCTCACTTTGACCTTCATTATGCCAGTAGTATGATGTTCTTACCACTGTAGCTAGATAACATGCATCAAAGCCTAGAAATGAAGAGTCCTCCAAATTTGTTGTTCTTTTTAGACATATTTTTGGCTATGCAGGAGTCCTTAACCTTTCAGATAAATCTGATAATTAGCTTTTCCAATTCTACAAGGGTGAATATAGGAGTTTTTATCTGGATTGTGGTAAATACGTAGATAAGTTTGAGTATAATTGATATTTTAATGATATTTAGTCTTTCAACCCATAAACACAGTATATCCTTCCATGTAATCACATCATCCTTGGTCACTTTCAGCAATGTTTTATAATATTCTGAATACTGGGCTTTTTTGTCCTTCATTAGAATTATTTCTGAATAATTGATTTTTTCAGTCATTCTTGTAAATGGATTTTTTTCTGACTTCCTCCTGAGAATGCTCATTATTAGTCTATATAAATGCTAATGCATTTTCTGTATTAGACTTGTATCCTGCCATATTGTTGAAATTTCCTATAAATTCTAACAGTTTTGTTGTGTATTCTTCAGGATTTTCTAAGTATAGGGTCATATCATTAGCAAATAAAAGTCTTAATTCTTTGTCTCCTCTTTGGGTGAATTTTATTTCTTTTCTTGCCCAATTGCTCTAGCTAAAACTTGTAGCTCTGCTTGTGTTCTCCTCACCTTCTTGTTTAGGCACCTGAGCTGGTCATGTTTCCTGACATCACCTCATGCATATTCCCTTCCTGTGAAGAGCAAGTAATGAACTATTTTTCTCTCATGCATTATCTTGAATCACCTGAATTCCACCCAGATCAAAATTTAAATTCCAAATTAACTAATTTGTCCTAAGTAGTCCTTCCTTCAAAATTTTCATATCCATTTCCCTGTCCTATCTAGTTTCTTTTTATGGATAACAAATTTTGATTTGTGATATACTTTATTAAATAATGTTTGATGTGTCATTACATATGTAAGTGTGTCCTCTTAGTTTTAGAGCCTATTGTAGATACCTCTTCCCCAATGAAATTGCTCTCATTTCCATTAATTCACTTTAGGAAATCACCCTACCTTCTCTGTATCCAAGGTCTTTGAAAACATCCTGAATATAAGCTTCTAATGCCAAAGTCATGAAGAGACCACCAGTGCACTGAACCGTTTCAATAATGCCCTTTACTTGGTATAGGACCTAATCCTGAAGTGCACAAATTGACCTGTGTGTGGCTAACAGGATCTCACTTGTAGAGTTTGAACTTCAAAAATTATCATTATGCCATGACTTTCTTTTATATTTTTTAATTTAAAAAAAACTTTTAAACAAATCAAGTTTATTGGTACCTATTAATAAACCATAAATCCATCCAAAGTGAACAATCAATGATATTTGGTGTAATCACATATTTGTGCATTTATCATTTCAAAAATTCTTAGAAGACTTCTATTATTCTGATAATAATAATAAACAAAAACAAAGTTCATCACCTCTCAATCTCTCTGTTTCCTCTGCCGTACATAGCTCTTATTCTTTTTCCTTCTCTCTAGTATATTTGTATTTATAATTTGCAAAAATTATCTTATATATGCAATGTCAGCCATATTCATGTTTTACATGAGGTTTTACTGTCATTTACAGTGCCATCTTGGAGTTTTTAACTTTCCTTTTCGTAATATACATGACCTGTGACTTTCCCTTTCAACCACTGTCATACCCATACAATAGCACTGCTAATTACAAACACCATGATATGAAATCACCATTTCTATTAAATTTATAATTGAGGAAATAAACAGGAACACCAATCTGCATTCCAACCTTTCCCTCGGTTTCGATCTCTTCAATGACTTTCACAATGATGTCACCACTCTTAACAGTACCATGACATATCTTTCTGGAGGGGGCCAAATATCCCTAATTATTCTTGCCAGAGACAGGCTATGAAAAGGGCTCTCAACACCCATACTGTCATTATCTATGGTAAGGTGAAAGCATATGGTTGCAAAATGAAAGGATATGACAGGAAGATAGTGATATTATTGGGTTAGGTGGTGCAGACTTGACAGGTGGTTAAATTAGGGAGGATAGGTTGGAAGGTCCAAGGAACTAGGGGGAGGATTGGGAGAAGTGCCATATGAACAATGGGGATTTGCCAGTATGTGGTTGAAAGTACAAAGTTGGGAATGCTCTTATGGCAATATGACAAGGTTTAGGGTGTTGGGTGGGGGGGCATTCAGTACAGGGTGCACCTGGAACAGCCTTCTAGGGAGTGTGTGAGTGATCATTTTGTCATAATGTGTTGTATCAGTGGGTGGAGACCCAAATAATGAATGGGAAGGAGTTGGACTCCCATCCTGGGAAGGACCGATTTGTTCACAAACAGAGAGATAGGAGTCATTAGAGATCATGGGTGGTTCCTAATAGGGGAGGACAAACCCTTGTGTCAATGGTTGTTGCAAGTAACTATGAATCTTGTCATTCAAGGAGTAAAGCCAGGGTGTGTCCATGAGCCCTGAGAGGAGGGGGAGGTAGGAATAGAAGAGATTGAGCAGGGTGTACTTAGTGGGTGATTGAAGTGTTGTACATAATCTTTCAATGATGGACACAGGCCGTGTTAAATATCATCAAAATTTATAAAACTGTACCATCTAAAATGTAAACCGTAGTATAAACCATTGACTATGTTTAGTAGCTATGTTTCACTATTTGTATATCAATTATAACAAAGGTACCATCCACATATAAAAAGGTATTAATATGGGAAGGAGCAAAAGGGGAGCATGTTGGGTATATGAAGGTACCCTGTATTCTGTTTGTGACTTTACTGTGAACTAGAACTTATTTAAAAACAAAATGAAAAATAGAAAGACACTGGGGAATACATGGAAGAAATTGCCACTGTACAGCTAGGACACCAGATATTACAGTGATGAAAGGCAAAATGGGAAAATATTTAAAAAATATTTTTCATTATTTTTTAATATCCCAATCTATTAATTTTATTTTAGTTTTAGTTTTCATAAACTTTTATGTATTTTATTTCTTATATTTAAACCTATCATTATTTTTTCATTTTCCTATTAATTGTATTTGGCTATTTTAATGCCTTCATTTTTGAAGAAGCTTCGGATAACAGAAGAGTTACAACTGGGGCAGGGGAAGATCATTTGTGTGGAGTGTCAGTGATGGGGGATACACGGGAGGAAGTTCACCAGGGCGTACACATAAAGTATATAAATATGTTCAAATGCTCAGGGGGCATTGTCACAGTGGGTTGAGACTCACACAATATCCAAGAGAATATTGAATTCCCATCCTGGACAGCTCTGCCATATTCTCTAATGGAGCAGCAACAGTCACCCAAGTGCAGACGCAATGACTGGTGAAGATCCATTGATCCATTGATGATCCATTGATAGGCCCTTGATATTGGTGACTATGCTTATGAACCTTTGCTCTTGAAATTGAAACTTAACCTAGCATTGTGGGGTGTCTAAGAGTTGCCTCCTAAGAGCCTACTTGTTGCTCAAATCTGGCCTCTCTCTAAGTCAAATCAGCATGTAAATGCATTACCTTCCCCCCAGCATGGGACACGACTCCTGGGGATGAGCCTCCCTGGCACCAAGAAAGATTACTTCCAAGCACCAACTAGCAATGCAACTAGAAAAGACCTCAAATAAAAGGTGGAAATGGTAAAGACAAATGAGTTTATATGGCTAAGAGACTTCAAAGTGAGTTGGGAGGTCATCTCAGAGGTAACGCTTATGCATATCTCAGCAGGATCTCATAGACTGCCAAAGTGGATACTACCCCAAATAGTGGGGTTTTTGAGGGCTCTGGAGACACCCAGGTTCAGTTGTAAGGGCAGATAGCTCTGGAGTTTGGTGCCTTGACAGTGGGCCCTTCATTGGAGTTTGTGTTCCTGAGAGTGACAGAGTTGGACTCAATTATGGCTTCCCTACACATGGCTCATCTGTCCCTTCTATTAAACCTGTACTTGGTGCTGGAGTTTTTAGGTGTACATCCAAGAGACGGGAGTCTTCGGGCTGTCCATGTGCCAGCTGGAACCTCATTGGAGTTGCAACACCTGCTCTCCAGTTCATTGAACTCACCCAGGAAAATGAACAAGATGGTGAGGATTGACAACCACCATACCAAGGAAACAAGAGAGCTGAAAATTGCAAGCAAGAGAGTCCCATCCATTGGCTGTATAGGATCAAAACCTCCTCTCAATTATAGGTAGAGTGGACACAACCATCCCATAATCCTCAGGATTGGGGCATGAACTATGGACTAGAGTAGACTTACTGATATTCTATTAAAGACATATTGTGATTCTAGCATTGGAAGAAATTACAACACTGATGTGGAGGCAGTGGTCACTGGAGGCTCTGGGTGTAGGGAGAGGGAAAAAAAGTTGTAATACAGGGGCTTGTTCAGGAGTTGAGTAACATCCTGAATGACACTGCAATGACAGACATAGGCCATTTTATATTGTCACATACCATGCAGAACTGTGTGGGATAGAGTGTAGACTAAAATGTGAACTATGGCCCATGCTCAGTGGCAAAGCACCAGGATGTGTTTATTAATTGCAATGAATGTGCCAACTAATGAAGGATGTTGTTTATGTGGGAGGGTGTGGGAAGTGTGGAAAGTGGGGCATATGGGAATCCCTATATTTTTTGTTTAACATTTATGTAATCTAAGTATATTTTAAAAAGTAAAAAAAAATTATTAAAAAAAAACTAAAAAAAAAATAGGGCTCTTACAGCAAGTATCCCTTCAGCATTCTCTGCCAGATCGGATCACTGCTGGAGCACTAGGTACTAATGCAGGTAGAGGCTCTGAGGAGTATCTAAAGAGGTAAAATTTGTCTTCCTTTCCTTGGCCACTTGAGTAGGAAAGAATAAAGTGGGTTTACCCATGTCCCAAATGGGAGAATACCTACCAAACACAATCTCTAATATGGTGGATTATTTACTTGGAGCAGGAAGCTTGGAAGAGAATTAAGTGAAGGTGGCATTGCACCTTCACTTAATTCAAAATCAGGTAACTTCTAAAATTTCTTCTACTTCAATCCTTTCAAAGTGCTGGATACTAAATATTCTGGCATAAGAAAACCTTAAATTTTTTACTATATAATTTACTGTTTGAAATATATATAACCATGTGCTTACTATGCTTAATCATTCTTTGAATGCTTTATAAATAGCAGCTCATTTGGAGAGCACATCAATGAAAGGGTACCATTATGGTAATGTTAGCTATGTTGAATTACAGATGCATAGATGTTATTTAAAGTACCCAAGATCATTCATGGCCAGAATCATAGACTCATCTGTAAATGTGTTCCATTTATGACAACCCAGTACATTATTAAGTGTGAGTACTATTACTTAACAAACAGGAAGTTGTAGATCATTACATCACAATGGAATGATTTTTTTTTCCCCACCTGATAACTTTTTCCATACTTTTCAGGACATTATTTTGAATGTCAGGGCTTTTAGACACCTGGTTTTGAAATCTAAATACATTTAATCCCTCTCAACACTCAAAAGACTTTTTCTTTATCAAATACTTGCTGTAAGTTTCTAATTGCTCAGATGTAAAAAGTATATGTGGAAAAATTTGGGAGTGTCCAAACAATGCCTTCTATATGGAACTATAGGATACAGAAGTCCTGGCATCTGGAAGAGGACAGGATCACTGTCGAGGACAGTACATACATTAGAAAGCAAATGAGGTGATCTAGAGTGTTGGGAGTGGCAGGGGGATGGGAGTAGGGCAGGACAAGACCAGGAATGGCCTGCAGCAGGCCCTGGGTCAATCAGGTCCCCCTGTACCTGACATGGTTCCCACTCCCTCTTTAAGAACCATCACTCCTTACATCAGGGGTGTTTGTAAATCATGCCTCTGTGACCATGGGTGTAACTCAATACTTAGCTTCCTTAAGAAACCACACAATGTCTTCCACATTGGTGATGGAGGCCCTTGCCATTTTATAATCTCTCTAACACTGAATAAGTGTTCCTCTGCCTTTCCCAACATCTTCTCTGACATTTTGCTGTTGGGTTTTTTTAATTATTATTTTTTTCTATTTTTTGTACTTTATTGGCAATGTACATTAAAAACAAACAACTGAACAAAACACACACTGGCCAGACATTTTACCAGATTCCACCAACAGACACTCAAAAAAACTTCTATTTATTTTTTTGCTTTAGAATACCTCTTACCCATGGTATCAAAAAAATTCCAATCTTGTGGATGCCATCAGCTCAAAAAAGATGACATGAAATGCGACCTGAGACATAATAAGTGAACAGAAAGACACATGGTTTAATGATGATTTTTTAATAAATTTTCTGGTCATTTTAACCTCATTTTCCAAATGAAATTATGTGGCATCATGAGAAATGAAAAGAGAATTAAAATGAAGAAGATGTCTACATAGAAATATGTGGGAGTGTTGTCTTCTTGCAAAGTGCTTCCAAAGTGCCAACATGGGTGATCTAGGGAGCTTTCTTCAGTTTGGAGATATTTTGCTTAGCAATTCTGACTGGTGAGGAAGTTGCAAGATGACGTCAACAAAAGGAATAAGCTGGTAGTCATTGCTGTGTGTTATGCTGTTCTATTTCTTTTGAATAACTCCAGTAAAATGTGGAATGAAGAAATATTTTAACTTGCATTGTGTTCAAGAGAAAATGCAATGCTATGTGGCTTCCTAACACTGACATGGCCACCACAAATAAAGAATTCAGCTGAGAGATACAGATCTAGTAGGAAAAGAGGACACAGCAGTCCTTGGGTCTGAAACAGTACAGGATCCCTCTTAACAATAGAAGATGGTATCTGCCAGTAAGCACTTGAGCTCAACTGTGGTGGTTCCACACTCAAAAACATCCATGTGTATTCCAGAGTTCTTTACTGTAGTGTGAGGAAACCCCAGGTTTGACGCCTGCCAGGAAAAATATCCCATCTTGTTTCCAAGCCCGATCACAGACCTTGAAAAGTAATCAGAGAATGGATTTTCCCGATGACTGACACATTTTCAAGAAAGCAAGTATCCCAGTACACAAAATGAATGTCTCTTATGAGCACTGAATTTAGGCTTCCATAGTTGGCATTGATTTATGAATTCCAAAAATAGATATTGGATTATGTTTGTAAATTGGTCTGTTACTCTGGGCATGATTAAATTATGATTAGGGCTTTGATTGGGCCATGTCAGTAGGGTGTTGAGTTCCAAACCCTTGGTGGGTGGGAAGTCACAGACAAAAGACATGGCAAAGGACAAATCTAATGCTGAGATTTTGAGCTGAAGCCATGGTAAGTAAGCACACAGAGGAGACTGGTTGTGAAGAAAGAGAAATGGCCCTGGGAAGAGAAACAAGCTGTTCACCTGAAGGTCTACAGCTGGCCTTGTGGAGATCACAGAGGAGCTAAACCTGGAGAGAAGCAAGCCCTGGGAAGAGAGGAACCCAGGAACCTGAACCCTGACAGACATTGGCAGCCATCTTGCCCCAACACATGACAATATATTTTGGTGATGGAATTAACTTATGCTTAGTGGCCAGGTAACTGTAAACTTCTACACCAAATAAATACCTTTTATAAAAGCTGATAGATTTCTGGTATTTTGCATCAGCACCCCTTTGGCTGACTAATACAGAATTTAGTACCAAGGAGTGGGGGAGGGGTGTGCTTTTGCAATTACCAAAATGCTGGAACGGTTTTATAAGTGGGTAAGGGTTATTTTTTAGAGGAATTGTGACATGCTTGATGGAATAGTCCTACATTGCTTTGAAGAGACTGTTGATAGTAATATGGACTCTAAAGAGACTTTTTTAGAGGCCTTAGAAGTAAATGATAAAACTATCATTGGAAACTGAAGGAGAAAGGTGATCCGTGTTTTAAAGTTGCAGAGAACTTAGCAAGATTAACTCCTGGTGTTCTATGGAAGGCAGAATTTGAATATGGTGAGCTTGGGCACTTAGCTGAAGAATTTTCCAAAGTAACTTTGGAGAATGTGACTTGGCTTCTCCTTGCAGGTTATGGCAAAATTCTAGATGAGAGAGATAAGCTGAGGACTGAACTGTTGGACACAAAGAAAACAGAAACTGATTCTGTAAATTCAAAGTCTCCGGAAATCAAACGCCCAGATGATAGTGACCCATTTGAAGACTTAACTAAACTTGGAACTTCTAAATCAGGATGGAAGATTCAATTATCCTGGAAAGTCTTGTGGAAAGTCTTATTATCTGATGGCTTGGACCCCTGCTTCTTGCATGCTAAACCAACAAACTTTTTGAGAGAGCTTTATGAACAAAATTGCTGCCAACCTGGGCTGAAAGGGACATGGAAGGGAGAGATTGATGCCAACCTGGGCTGAAAGGGACATGGAAGGGAGAGATTGAAGGTGAAATGACTTCAAGAGGAAAACCGTGGAAGCTGAGATCTGGAATTAAGACATTGCCTTGGGCCAGGTGAGGGGCCATGTGTAAAGTGAGGGTGAGTTTGCCCCAGGAGTTGAAGAGAGTGGATGTTCCTGCCCAATTTTCTGGGAGAATTTTGCCACCCAAGGGTACAGAGGATTGAGCACATTCCTAGAGGATTAGCATGGTTAAGGTCAGTACCCCATAGGTCTGAGAGGGGTGTGCCTGTCCCCCAATGAATGACGGAGGGCCGGGTGTCAACTGGTTGCTCTGAGAGAGTTGAACCTGTATGCCAAAGATTATAGAGGGTGTTGTCTTCATTTCACCATACCAGGGGTGTTAATACTCTAACCCAAAGATTGTGTAAGATGTGGCAATCACCCCAATGCTCTTGGAGGGTGAGGTCTAGAGGTTGGGCACCACCCAGATGCTTGATGAGGGTGGAAACAAGATAATGGCTGTTGGGCAAGCCTGTGGAAAGGGTGGGTCCCAATGTGGCCCCAGGGAGAAGAAACTGTCATCATAGGAATGACTCTTAGACTTTGTCATCTAATGAAGTGTGCCCTGCAGGTTTACAGAATTGTAGAGGACCCATGACTCATGTTTCCCTCCCAATTTCTCCTTATGGTAATGGAAATGTTTATCTTTTGATTGCCCATTTGTGTATTGGAAGCAGATAAATTATTTTGTACTCATCACTGCTATGGGAATAAGGTTTTTTTTTGAATATTGAAATGTCTTTTTGGAATTCAGAGGGTGGAATGTAGCATTTTGGTATTATTTATGAATCCCAAAAATAGATATTGGATTATGTTTATAAACTGGGTGTTCCACTGGGCATCCTAGACTATACTAGATTCAGAGGTTTCACTTTTACTTGATTAAATAATGATTAAGGCTTTAATTGGGCCACATCTGGAGGACATTGAGACCCTGCTCCCTTGGTGGGCACTGCAGAGAAGGTAGGTTGGAGTTTAATGCTGGATTCTCAGGAAGTAAACACACAGACAAGCAGATATATGAGGAAAGAGAAAATGCTCCACTAGACCTGGCAAAAGCCCCAGGAAGAGAGAGGAGACATTCACCTGAAAGTTCAAAGCTGGCCTTGTAGAGAGAGCAAAGCAGCTGAGCCTGGAGAGAAACAAGCCCCTGGAGGGAGCTGAGGCATATTCCAGTCTACAGCAGATATTGGTAGAAGATGAGAGCACAGAGTCTTCAGAGGAAGAGTGAAGGCTGAACCCTTGCAAATGTAGGCAGCCATCTTGCTCCATCATGTGACAACAGACCTGGTGAGGGAAATAAATTATGCTTTGTGGCCTGGTAACTGTAAGCTTCTACCCCCCAAAATATCCTTTAATAAAAACCAATAGATTTCTGGTATTTTGCATCAGCACTCCTTTGGCTGAGTAATATAGTTCTTATTACAATTAAAAAGCAATTTAAGAAGACAAGACATTCAGAAATGCCCTCCTACTGGAAAACAGCACAATCTGGATTATTTAGAGTGAGCACATTTTGAAAAATATTTCTGAACTCTCAACTTATATAGCAAGTTCTCTATGGACAAAAACTTCCACCACAACAAAAATCTTAACAAATCATGAAAATCAAAACAGTATTAAACTTATAACTCTAACTACACTGGAAAGACCCCACTGGAACTAGGAAGCCCTGGAGTTATGCCTAATCCATAGTCCTAGTGCTTCACTGGATTTGAGCCCCACTGAGGAACTGCCTTTCAACTTGGCTAATTGAAGGAGTTGAACATGAGACAGCCCCAGATGTACTCAAAAAGTCATGTATTCTGCTACATGCAAAAAGCCTTTATCTTCAATTGAAAGAGGGAGTTAGAAAAATTTGGTTGATGCCCAAGAGAATAAAAAACTAAACTAGTTTGTGTTGGAGCTTGGTGGGAACTTGATAATTACTATCAAATGTCTTCCCAAATAATTCATATCTGCAGCCCTTTTCTCATATAATTGAGGCATTTGAATTACTTCATATTCTCAGAATGAGGATCCCAAGGAGAGAAAGAGCATTAAAATCCATCAAAATTGTTATACCCTTAGCATATGGATAAGTCAAGTTACCTTCATACCACCTTCTGAAGATTCTTAAAGTTAAAATTTGAATATAAAGCTTATATTTATACTTAGAAACTAAGTGAGGAAACCATTTACCCTGATCAAGTGTCAACATTATCTTCAAAATGCAGCCGAAGATGTGTATGGAGTGGAGATACCAAACATGTATGAAGCAGTTTACAAAATAAGCACACTTAAAGATTTTTTTTTTAAATCCTCAGTTTTAAGTAGGAAAATGAATTATAAAATTTATCTCTAGTTACATCATAGTGGAACCAAAAGATAGCAAAGTGAAGGAGAAGACTAAAGCATCCACAAAAATTAGAATCAAAGACTCTGTGTGATTTCTTCAAATAACTAAATATAAAGGCAACAAAAAGACAAGCATATAGCAAGGAAAATAAAGACAGTACTTAAGAGAGCCATTATTTTATCTCAAGAGTACATTCATTAACCACTTAGAAAATGAATTTATCAGAACCTTCAACATGTTCAATATCCCTCTGCATATAATCTAGAATAGAAGAGATATAGGTACAGTACTTAACACTAATTAATGCACTAATTAATGAATAAGTTTCTCTTTGAGCTGCAGTTGCCTATCCTGTCTTTTTGAGTTTATGTCTAGGACAGTGCCTCTCTTCATGCCTCTCCCAGCTGTCCTGAGCATAACCACTGCTGTGGCAAATGAAGTTGACAGTTTATACCAAAACCCAGCATGTCTACCACAATCTCTCCTGAGTTAACCAACAACATAAAAAAACTCAAGGAAGAATGCTGTTTCCCATGAATTTTGGGAGGTTGCAGCTTCTTAAGGCACCTGTCCTTTCTCACTCTCATGATCTGTTATGTCATGGCTGATCACTTTTGGGCCTGCTTGCCATCATCTTCTTTATTCTTTCAGTGGAAACATAAATCTTCAAAATTCTAATTGTTTATTTATATGGGGATTTCATCCAGATCCAACCAGGATGCTAGACCTGTCTTAAATCAACCACAATAGAATAGCCAGAGAGGTTTACATCCTGTCAGGCAGGGATTACTGCCTTAACCAGCAGGACGTACCTACAGAAGAATGACCATCACCTCTCAGTGACCCTTAAGAATAGGGGCATGAACTCTCTGAGAGTTAGTTGAGGCAAGTTAGTATAGTGAAAGGGTAAAGGTGGCTGGCCCACTAGACAACATGGCCAACAGACAACATGGCTGACAGACTACATGACCCTGAGACCCCCCCGGAAACCTCCTGAGAAGAAGGCTGAGATCCTGAATTTGAGAATCTCAGGTGGAACAAGAGGGAAAGCCCCAGATATGTTCTAAAGTGGCCTAAACATTGGGCCTCCTGGGGACTGATGGGTGGGGTAATCAATCAGAACAGCAAACAGCTGGGGCCCCTCCCTGAACATTAGCAAAGGGAGGAATAATTAATAGTTAAAAGGTAAACACACAAGTCAAATCTCACACTCTCTGCCTAGAGGAGACCACGTTAAATCTCAGTGCATATTTCCGTCCTTCTGTCCCATTTCTCAGCAAGCTCTGTTCTTTCCCCCATTTCTCAATTAATTCTTTTTACTGGCCTATCTTAAAAAATGCTAGCAATATGTAAAATTTAAATTAAAACTGTTTAACAAACATAACTATCTTTCCAGGATGAAGGATGAATTCTGAGAAATTAGCAGAAATGGTGGCAGAGTTTAAGAATAACATCACAAAAAAGAGGGAATTCAACAACAAAAAGAATATGACATTCCCCACCAAAACAGATGGTAAGGCATTATGAAGAATTTCCAAAATGAAAGAAATAAGACAAAGTACCAATAACCATCAACAGTTCATGTTATCCATGTCTGTGCAAGGAGAAGCAGAGGGAAGCCACTGAGTCTCAGGCGGACCTGAGAACATGAGAAGCACAAAAGAGTCAATGGTTATTCACCAGAAATCAAACTGACTGCTAATGGTTGCATGCGCCAACTTGGTCACAATGAAATGTGGGGCGAAAGGTATAAACTGGAGGGAAAAGAAGACAACACTGATAAAGATAGAGAGAAATTACCCAACATGAGGATAATGGGTTGTATCTATGAAGAAAATCTAACAACCAAGCAAATGAAGTATTAAAAAAAGATGTGATTCATTTGTGATTGAGACAACTTATGGGACAAATAGATCAGACAAAACCCCTGGCTCCCTGTAGCCAATTGAGAGGGGAACAGACATCTTCCTCCCTCTCAGTTGTTGCAAGGGAAAAGGGAGGGGGATTGTGAAGGATGTTTATGTGGGAGGTTGTGGGAGATGTGTGAGGTGGGGCATATGGGAATCCCTATATTTTTTGTGTAACATTTATGTAATCTAAGTATCTTTTTTTAAAAAAAATTAAAAATTAAAAAAAGGGGGTTGGTGGTGGGAAGTTTTAGACAATAAAATGTTAAAATAAACTTCATTTGTCCCTCATAAAAAAAAAAAAAGGAAGAATGAAAGCGAGGGGGACTTGGGGTGCTTCTCTTCAGTGAATTGGGCCAGCAGAACCTGCTTTGAAACTCTGCTCTGGAGATCAATACAGGAACACAGGAAAGCCCAAACTGAAATAAGTCTTTGGAGAGGTGTACTGATGCATATCATCTGCTGGCCAGTCTGGACATTGCATGGACAAAAACTTGGTTCTCTTTGTATCCTACCACTGGGAGAAAATCTGTGCCCCACTAGTGAGTCCTTGGACCAATTTTCATAACTTAACTGGGCAATTTTAAAGACCTAGAATAAATTGAACCAAATATTGAAGAAGAGCTATGGGGAAAAAACACAATAGGCAATAGAGAGAGGAATTGGCCATCAGAGTAAATTCACCAACATATTCAGATGCTTAGACATCAACAAAAAATTACAAGCCATACTAGGAAACAGGAAGAGATGGCCCAGCCAAAAGAAGTTACCAAATATCCTGAAGAGATACAGGAGTTAATACAATTAATCAATGATAATCACACAATTCTGCTAAATCACTTCAAAGAATTTGAACAAAATATGGCTAAAGAAATAAAAGATATTAAGAAGACACTAGGAGAGCATTAAGAATGATTTGAAAGCCTGCAAAGAAAAGTAACAGACCTTATGGGAATGAAAGACATGATGGATGAGATTAAAAATACATTAGAGGCACATAAGAGAAGATCTGAATTGCTCGAAGACTGAATTAGTGATTGTGAAGGCAGAATATATGAACTGGGAAGACAGAACAGAAAGAAAAAAGAATGGAAAAAATGGAACAGAAGCTCAGGGAACGAATAACAATGCAAAATGCACAAACATTTGCATTATTGGTTTCCCAGAAGGAGAAGAGAATGGAAAAGGGACAGAAAGAAAATTTGAGGAAATAATGACCAATAACTTCCCAACCATTATGAAGGACATAAATATTAATATTCAAGAAAGACACACCCCAAACAGAATAAATCTGAATAGACATGCCCCAAGACACCTACTATTCAGAATGACAAATATCAGAGAAAAAGAGAAGATTCTGAAAGCAGTAAGAGAAAAGCAAAGCTTCACATAGATGGGAAACTCAATAAGATTACATACCGACCTCTCATCAAAAACCTTGGGGACAAGAAGAAAGTGGTATGATGTATTTAAGGTACTGAAAGAGAAAAACTGCCAGCCAAGAATTTTGTATTCTGCAAAACTGTCCTTCAAAACTGAGGGTGAGTTAAAAGTCTTCACAGACAAACAAAAACTGGTAGAATATGTTACTTAAAGACCAGAATTACTAGAGATACTAAAGGGAGTCCTGCAGCTTGAAAGGAAAAAAAAATAACATGGCTAAAGCATATCATGTTGTTTGTAAGTAGCAGAACTATTATATGGGTTTGAGAAAGGTTGAAAGGGAAAGTCTAAGGTCATGTATATTACTAGGAGGAAAGCTAAAAATTGTAATATGGGGCTGTATAGGATAATAAAACCTCATGTAAAACACTAATATGGGTGATATTGCATATATAAGACTGTTTTTACAAAATATAAATACAAAAATGCTAGAGAGAAGAAAAAAGAATATCAGCTATGTTCAGCAAGTGAGGCAAAGAGAGATTGAGAAGTGATGAGTTTTCTTTGTTTGTTTTTTGTTTTTTATTATTAGTGGAATAATGAAAGTGCTCTGGGAATGATTGGGGTGATGAAAGCACAAATATGTGATTACACTGAATACCATAGTTTGTACTCTATGGATGAATTTATGCTTTATTAATATATATCAATAAAATTGATTTGTTTAAAAAACTGAAATCTGCAAGTGTTGGAGAGGATGTGGAGAGATAGGAACGCTTATTCACTGCTGGTGGGTATGTGGAATGGTACAGCCATTGGCGGTTTCTAAGGAAGTTAGATATAGATTTACCATGTGATCTGGCATACTGCTCCTGGGTATATATTCAGAAGAACTGAGAGCAGTGACATGAACAGATATCTGCACACTGATGTTCATAGCAGTGTTATTCATAATTGCCAAAAGATGGAAACAACCCCTGGGTCCATCAACCAATGAATGGATAAACAAATTGTGTGTATACACAGGATGGAATATTATAAGCTGTCAGGAGAAATGAAGTCAGGAAGCATAGATAACATGGATGAACCTAGAGGACATTATGTTGATTGAAGCAAGCCAGGCACAAAAGGACAATTATTGTATGATTTCACTATTATGAATTAAATATAATGAGCAAACTCATGGAATTAATAGCTGCTAGAACATGTCACCAGAGAATAAAATGTGATTAGATAATGGAAAGCGGAGGTTTAATCTGTGCAGAATTAGTAAAAAGTTATTTGTGAATGTTTGGAAATGAAAAGATATGGTAAAAGCACATCATCAGATTTGTAATTAGTACAGCTCACATATGAGTATGATAGTGGTTTTTTTGTTGTGTTTTATTTTCTTTTTTGGAGTATTAAAAATAATAATGATTGGAGTGATAAATGAAGAACTCTGTGATTATACCAAATGCCATTGATTGTACATTTTAAATAAACTGTATGGCTTATGAACAAAAAAAACAAGGTGGTTTGGGAAAAAATTCAGCAAATGTAAGATATGGACAATAGTGTAATACTTTGACAATGCTGTTTCATAATTTGTTACAAATGTTTTAAAACAATGCAAGGTATTGGTGGTGGGATGAGTTATGGGAGTCCTGTATAAAGTTATTCATGTTTGTTTTGTAAGTTTACAACTTTTACTATACACTTATTTTTTATGTATATTCATGTATGAATGATATACTTTAATAAATTTTTAAATGAAAAAATGTAGGAGAAAAAAGGTTTAATTTATTAAGTGCATTTAAGGAGAGATGGGGTAGAAATGAGTATAATGTTGTCTGGTGACTCTTGATTGTATATGTAATTTTGCATTTTTTAAAATACCTTTCATGATCAAGGAAATGTCCCTATAAGTTGGAAAACTTTCTGAAAGTTTTAAAGATCCCAATAAGCAAGAGTCTGAAAATGTTCTGCAGTTTGTAAACAATTCTAATAATTTTTCATGGTATTTGCATATGTCTGCACATTTTCTGTTATGCTTACATAAAAAAATAAGACCTGGAATGATCATGAATCCTATTTTAATATAACATAATTTCCATTTATAGCCATTTGTTAGATTGCTAGGATATATTTTATTAAAATCCAGATGAAGAGGCTTTAAATCTTTTTAAAATTACTCCCACCCTTTGATATTCTTTTATTAATAACATTATTATTTTTTCATTAAACTAAGTGATAATTATGCTCTTAAGCAAATGCATAAAAATACAAATATAGAAGAGAGGCCAAAAGAGATAGAAAAACAAGGGAAGCAGATATGGCTCAATTGGTTGGGCTCCTGTCTACCCTGATTTCGGCCTCCTAGTGAGGACACGTTGGCCTGCACCTGTGAAGAGCTGGTGCAGCAAGATGACACAACAATGGGAGGCAAGCAGACACAGAGTAAACAAGCAGTGAATGGACACAGAAAGCAGACAGCGAACACAAGTGGCAAGGGGGGAGGGAATAGATAAATAAATAAAAATAAATCTTAAAAAAACAAAAGAGATAGAAAAGCAAACCATCAAAACAACAGAAAGCAATCTTACCCCTTACTATATCATATATGTATGATGCTATCCTAGGATTTCAAATTACTTAGTAATTGGCATTTTTATGCACTAGTGTCATGTATCAATAAATATTCTCATGCAACTTGATTTTAATGGCTGTTCAGGGCCTGATTCTATGTATCATTCATAAATTTAAAATGATTCTTTGCTATAGATATCGAGATGGCTTTCAATCTTCTGATAATGTAAATATCTGTGTAAGTGAATTTTGTAACATTTATCTTTGTGAAAATATCTTATTTTCTGAAGATACATTTCCAGAAGGGTAATTTCTACATTAGGTATTTCTACATATAATGGCAAGATAGTTTACACATTAGTCAAATAAACAACCGCAAAGAGTATCCAAATTTATTGTTATGGAAATACTTTATTAGTTTGTCAGGTTCTTGAAAACACAATTCACTATCATGTTTATTTTAATATTAACATAAACAAATATGTAAATTTTTGTTAATTGCCTTCTTAGACATTTTGATTTTTATAGGTTCTCTTTTTTGCTCATAGATATATTTTAAAAATCAATAAATGCTGTATGTAACAAATGTCACATTGTAATTAACTTAAAGATTCTTATGAGGTAGCATTTAAAATATTTATGTAAGATCATTGAAATAGCTTCCTTCATGGTTTAGCCTTTTTATATCACACACACACACACGTCTGTTTTACTGTGTCTAGGTTTTGTTTTCACTTTTAAGAAATGATTCCTCAGGTTTTTTGTCTATTTATGTTGAAATGAACATCTTTCCATCAAAGGACAAAAATAATTCCCCAAGCATTTTGAAACTATTTCATAATTTTATCACTAGACATGTGGCATTGTTTGGCAATGTATAGTAAATATCAACCCTCACTTTCTGGATTGTCATTTCACCCATTAACTGTATCCTTTCCAATGACATCTCCTTTGAGTGCACATTTAGTTCAGTTCAGCTATCTCTTCCCTTATTGATTGTGAATTTTGTGTTCTGTTGTGTTCTGCAATTGATTTTGGATAGAATATGAAGTAGGCATCAAGTTTTAGTTTTCCCATTTAAATATGCAAATGACATAGCAGGATGTATTGAAAATATTTTTCTCCCATCTTGCTTTTGAGCCACATTTATCGCAACCAAGTAAAATAATATATATACTTCTGGAACTTTTGCTGCCCTCTCAATTCAGGTCTTCTGCTCTTCTCCATTCTGTCTTAACAAAATCTTTATAATAATTCTTGTTTTCTGGTACACTTAGCCCTACCATTTTATCATTTAGAAAATATTTTATTCAATGTATATTGAAGTCTTTTGGGCTTAAAGTGTTCTTTGTGGGAATGTTCATGATTCTGATTTTAAATTGTGAATGGATTTTAATTCAGTTTCCTAATTCTTCTTATATCAGATTTGGTAATGTTTTTATTAACAATGTGTTCATTTCATTGAGATTTCCAAATCTATTCACATCACTTTTGAAATATCATTTTATCTGTTGAAAAACATCTTGTCAATTTCCTTGGATTTTAATTCAGATTGTTTAAGTATACAAATCCTTTTGAGGTGAATGAGCATTTTGAAAACATTAATTTGATTCATGAATATATTATGTCTTCATTTATTTGGATCTTCTTTAATTTAATCAGCAATATTTAATCATTTTTATTGTACAGCTATTAAATGTTTTTGTTGAATTTGTTCCTAGTATTTTAGGTTTATGGAAATATGAATGTATTTTTAAATTTTCATTTTTCAAAAGCTTGTTGCTAATATATAGGAATTTCATTGCTTTCTGTGTATTGACCTTCTATTCTGCAACCAAGTTAAATGTACATATTTCTCCACTGGTCTTATGTTTTAGTTCTAATGATTTTGTATAGAGACCAGTGGTACTCAACTGGGGGTTATATTGTGCCCCCAGCAGATATTTGGCAATGTTTTGGTTCTCACCACTAGGTGAATGCTCATGTCATTTAATGGCAAGGGAGTAAAGATACTACTAAACATTTTGCCATGCACAGGGCAGCTCCTTGGAGCAAAATTTTCCTGGACTGAATATAGTGTGGAGGTCGAGAAACCCTGATGTAAATAATCATCTTGGCTGCAAATAGATGTCACCTTTTTCTTTCCAGTCTCTGCCTCTTTTATGTTTGTTTGTTTTGACTGCCTTAGTGTACTGTACTGTTTAGGGCTCCCAGCACAATATCGAATAGAAAGGGGTTCTCAAGCTTTATGTCCTCAGCATCTTTCCAGAGTTTGAAAAATTATTGAAAGCATCAAATAGCTTTTCTTTGTGTTGGCTTTATCTATTGGTTACTGTAATATAAATTAAAACTGAGAAATATCTATTTATTAATACACTAAAAATAAAAATTCCCATTATATGGGAACATAAATATTGTTGCTGTTTTTTTCACTGTCCCAATGCCTGTTTATTTTCCTCTATGGTGGACACTTTTGAAGCAGACAAACAGAGCTGCTGCCGTCTGGGGGGCTGACAGGGCACCTTGAGCACCCTCAATGCTCGTTGCTTAATTAAGCATTGGCTTTACACTCATGTTGACATTTACTGGGCACCTACAAAGTGTGAGGCACTACACAGTACCTGAGCTAGCTCATTGAGTTCTTATAAGCCCATGACATAGGTGTAATTCTTCTCATCTTAATTTTGTGGCTCAGAAAAACTGAGTGTCAGAGAATTAAGTAATTTGCCCAAGGTCACATATCTAGTCAGGATGGAGCTGAGTGCCCGGGCTCTTAACATTTCCGTTACATTGCCTCCCTGGCGTAAGCAGCGACTTACACCGTGGTGACCTCCACTCCCATTGCACCTGTGACTAAACAAGGACATAGCCTGGTGAGAATGACAAAGATGTCTGTGGAAACCAAAGGACCTACTCCTGGCCTTCTGCCTCCTGAGGTTGCCAGCAGGGCTCCACCTGAGAGGGGCTCCCTGAGGAGGGATCCCCTGAGGGCTGCAACCCCTAAGAACTGCTCCCTTGAGGAGGGCTCCCCTGAGGACGGCTCCCCTGAGGACTGCTACCCTGAGGATTTTATAATTAAAAAATATATATTTTATGCAACAAAAATAGTGAGATTTTGCAATTTTTTAAATGTCTGGTTTAATAGGAAACAGAGAACTTGTATGTTGCTACACTCCATCTGTTGAAATATTTTGGTTTTTGTTGATGTATATGAAGAAAATCCAGCCTCACACAGGTATGAGTTGGGGAAAGGAGGAGTATTGTAATATAATTTGTAGATAATTATACTTATTCTCTTTTGATAATACACTGAAACTTTCCAAGAGGTTGTTTCTTAAAGCTTAGTTGCAATGTGGAATCTGAAACCATGTTTCTTAACTTGTTTTGCTTCTTATGTTAAAATTCATTGAGCTAATATGCAATGTTAATGGATATTTTATCTATGCATAAATTTGTAACATCATGCTTTGTTCCTTTGGAAAAATAGTCATTTATTGAGTGTATTGGTTTCACAGGGCTGCTGCAGCAAATTACCACCCACTGGGTGGGTTAACACAATAGAACTTTATTCTCTCCCAGTTCTGGAGGCTCTAAGTCTGAAATCAAGGTGCTGGCAGGGCCATGCTCTCTTTGAAGGCTCTAGGAGACACTCTTTCCTCCTCTCTGACTTGCTTCTCAGTTGTTGTGGCAGCATAAGACCAGACTCTGGAGTTGACCCACAAACCCATATTGTTTCTTTTTTAGTCACGTCTATTCCATTGTTTTATAACTAATGTGTTAATTTTGTCTATGTTGTCAAACTTATTGGCATAACATTGGCATAAAATTATTCATAATATTCACTTACTATTTTAATGTCTGTGGGAACTATTGTGGTATCCTCTTGTTCATTCCTGTAATTGCTAATTTTCTTTTTCTGTTTTCTGTTTTCCCTTGATTAGTCTTGCTGTGGACTTATCAAGTTTAATAATCTTTTCAAAGTATTAAGCCTGACTTGTAAAATATTTGGTTGTCATATCATCTTTCACTGATTTAACTTATTATATATAGTCTTTCACTTTTCTACTTACTTCATATAATTTGTTCATTTTATCTGAGCTTCTTAAAGTGGAAGCATAAATCACTGTTAAAATATTGTTTTCTAATATAACCTTATAAAACTAAGGTTTTCCTTCCTAGCACTGCTTTAGCTACATCTCACAAAGTTTTAAATATGGATTTTTCTTTATAATTTAAATCAAAATATTTTTCAATTTCTCTTTTAGTTTTTGTCATTTGCATGTGTCCTATAACTGTCATTCAGTTGATACATCAGGTGGTTGATACATCTGTCATTATCTTCTATATCATGGTTGATTTCTGCTTATATTCATATAAATTCCTGAGGAAGTCAGGTTAAAATATTCTAGTATGTTTGTGGGTTTCTCTACTTCTTCATTATATTGCTCCACTTAATGCATCTGTAATTGAGTCCATACACATTTTTGATAGCTATGTTCCCTGATGAATTTGATTTTTATTTTTATGAAATGCCCCACTTTATATCTGATGAAATATTTTCTTTCTTTTAAGTTTATTTTCTGTGTTTGATGCATCCAGTCCTACTTTCTTATGCTTACAATTAGCTTGAAACATTTCCTATCCATTTACTTTCATATCATGTGAGGCTTTATGTATCTTATTTGTCTCTTGTAGTATCGTAAGATTGTCCTACATTGGTATCATCTGACAAGCCATACCTTTTAAAAGAAGTGTTTTAGTACATTTTTATATAATGTAATTATTGGTATAGTTATGCTTAAATCTATATTTTACTATTTCTTTTACATTTTCCCTTCTGTTCATTCCTTTTTTTATATTTTCCTTCCTAGGGCTTTTATTTGTAGAATAGACTTTTTTTTTTTAATTTGTTTTTATTTCCTCTATTGATTTCATAGCTCTACTTTTTACTATTATCTGTAATAATTGCTCTTTGGTTAACGAAATGCCACATTAACCTATCAAAGTCTATGTTAGACTTACTATTAAAATTGACTTTATATCATTTCCCACATTTCAAATGTAAATTTTTTTTCAACTGAATACTTCTATTATCCCCCTTGTTATTACTATATTTATTGTACTTTTATGTAAACCCCATTTTACAATTTTATTAATTTTACTTGGTAATTGAAGCAATCAGATTTACATTAAGGGGATTAAGAGGAAAAATGAGACAGTATATTTGAAATTTGCCCACATATTTGCCATTTTCATATCTTTGTGTAGTACTTAGTTTCTCTCTGTACCATTTTCCTCCATCTTGAAGAACATCCTTTAGCATTATTTTAAATACTTGTCTGTGGGTGATGAATTCTCTCAACCCTCGACTATCTGAAAGTGTCTTCATTTCACTCTTGCTCTGGAGAATATTTTTGCTCAGTGAAGAATTTTGGGATAACAGTTTTATTTATTTTAATTATTATTAGTTTACACTTCAGCCCTTTCAAGATATCATTCTATTGTCTCCTGTCTTCCATTGTTATTGATGAGAACTCATCCATCATTCATATCCCCCCCACACATAATGAGTCTCTATTCTCTGGCTCTTTATTTTTAGCTAAATGACTGTGGTTTCATTTTATATATCTTGCTTATATCTCTAAGTCAAACTTTTTCATCATATTTGGGAAATATTTGAACATGATCTCTTTTAAGAATTTTTCCTACTACCTTATCTTTTCTCCTTTTGCGATTCCAGTTACATGGACTTTAGAAAGTTTGATATTATCCATAAATTACTGATGTCCTGTTCATTTTCAAATAAAATAATCTATTAGTTCTTCTTCTTTAATTTTCAGATTGAAAGTTTTTGTCTTACATTCCACTTATCTTTCTTTTGACATTTACAATATATTTCAAGCACAAGCCTTCAGGTTTTTATTTCAATAATTGTAGTTAACATGTTTAATTTTTTTTTATTACTTTACTCATTTTAGTTTATATTCTCTTCTGAATTTCCATATTGATCCCTAGTTTAGACCAAGTGGTAATTTAAAAACCCAAATTCTTTTGAAACTACACCCACTGAAATTTGGCTTCCATTTCCTCTTTCCTTGAATTGGGGCTTGCATACAAATGTTTTGAACAATAATTTATAGCAGGAGTAAAACTAGCCTTTAAGAGACCTGACAACTTCTAAGTTATTTTCATGACAGCCTAAAGCACCACTTAAGATGATCAACTACTATGCTAGAGAGACCACATGGCGAATTCCTGAGACAGCATGAAGTGAGAAAGACCATCTGCTGAATCCAGCCTTCCAAACAACTCCACCTAGGCTTCAGCCATGTGTATAAAATCACTTGTGGCCTCTAGAGTGAGTAAGTCAAAATCTGATCACAACTGAGTAACTCCACTTGATATCAGGTGGGATAGAAGCATTGACAAACCTTGGTCTGCTCAAATCACTGACCTAAAATGTGACTGTAATAAAATCATTGTCCTTTTAAGCCCTTCGGTGTAGCATGCTGTATATGGTAGATAACCAGAAAAAAATTTATTACTGGAATGCGGTGATGTTCTAATAAGAAACAAATTAATGGCCTGGGCTTTGGAATCAGGGTTTAAGAAGAGGATGGAAGAGTATTAGGTACATGGTTAGTGAGTAATCATTAGGGAAGAAAAGGTAACAATAAATTACACATAAGGCCTATATTAGCAGAACAGTTAGTAAAGTTTTGTCCACAATAACATGGAATTTAGAAATGGTATCCAAAGATCTCAGATGTAGTTAAGGAGATTTCCGGGCAAAATATTGAACTTTCCAACTGAATTCTTTTATTGCCTCTAATAGAACAAAAACAGTGAACTGAAGGAAGAAGTGTTCAAATTTTTTCAAGTAGAATTGAGAGTTATTATAAAGGAGTCAGGATTTTACAAAATAGAAATATGAAATTCTTCTCACCCCCATCTCTCCTGGATAAATACATTAGTCAAAATAAGAAATGGCATCAGACACTTCCAGTAAACTAGGTCCTGGGGGTAAAAATGACAAATGTGTGGTTTAATATTCTGTTGAAATCACAGAAAGATTTAAGAGTGTGCCTACTAAGACTTATTAAATCTTAAGGTTGTGATTCCACAGTCTTTTAAATAGATAAAAACTCATTTAAGAATTGTTAAGTCTTTGTCCACATCATCTTGACTTTCTCTCCAAGGAAGGGAAGAGTTTGTCTCAGAATAAATTTGGGTGTTTCTTTTATCTAATTACATAACTTGAATCACTGTGCAATTTGAAACACAGAAAGCCTGCAATGTTTTTAAAGGTATTTCACCAGCATTAACTAAAAGCAACAAGGGTCATTCTAATTAAAAGAAGCCTTTGGTACCCAGATAGCCATGGGCAGGAAGAGGGCTCAAAGGATGAATCAGTTAAAATCAGATGCCCCTTCTTACGGAAACTGAAGACTGACTTCGATGACAGAAGTCTTGCTTGGGGAAAACTTTCTATGAATACTCATTATTACTGAATACATGCTAACATCTTTGACTTTGTGTTTTTATATTTGATTATTGTTGACTCTCCTGGGCTACATTTAAAATAACGAAGGCAAATAATATGTTTGTAACTTTTTCCATATACTACATGTAATTATAATGAATTGCATATTTGCTTATGCTAAAATTATCTCAATTTCTGAAAACTAAAAGTTTGTGTAAAAAATGAAACAGAAAAACATTTTTTTCTCTTAACTTTTGCATCTGATTTTTATCACGTTAATGATATATACAGGATTACATAAAGGATTGTTTGAAGTCTGAATTAGATCAAAATCATCTTGGCTCTATCTGAGACTAGAAACTGGTGTCAATAAAGATATTAATTCCAACATGACCATATAAAGGAATGTTGGAGAATGGAGGCTATATTGATTGGGGTGCTCAAACATTTTTCTGCCCTGGAAAGCATTTCTATTGCAGTCACAACTGTGGACTCTATAGCATTGGTTGTGTAAATTGTTTCTTCTGTGCTTATTTCTGCTTCACCCCATGTCCAACAATCCTTTTCTACTAAAGTATGAAACTGAAAACCCATATTTAGTGAAGCCCCATAGTTTCAAGAATAGTCTCATGAAATCATATTCATTGCTACCACAAAATGGCAATCATGGAAATTTGGAAGCTGTTCTATTCTGATGATTATTTTAAATCTATCACCTATCATCTCTTTCTCTTTATCATCAAATATTTCCTTTAGGTGATTGCACTGTGAAGCAATTTGCCTGAAATGCACACATTCTAGGTGCCCAGTCTTTAATATTTAATCCTCACAGCAACCCTATTGGGTAAACAAATAATGTTTCCACATAAAAGTGAGAAAGGAGGCTTTTAAATGTTAGGTAACTTACATAAATTCCTACAGCTGACTCCCAAGACCATTTATTTATCTATACCACAGATGCATTAAAATGATGGATTGTGGAAAGAATATAAAGAATAAGTTACTCCTTATTATCTTTTGGCTAATTGAATGAATATCTCCAAGTAAACATTATCCTAAGTGAACATGAAAACCTCACAGAGATAAAAATTGCTAATTATTCCTGAACACTTTAAGTTCATATTATTCTAAGAACAGAGAACGTAACAGCTTCAAACTCTTTAATAATAAAACCTAGTGGAGTTATTTTTGTTATTTTTTAAAAATGATTTATTTTATTTATTTATTTCTCCCCACCCCTCATTGTTTGCACTTGCTGTGTCTGTTCTTTTTCCTTGTTTCTTTAGGAGGCACCGGGCACCAAACCAGGAACTTCCATTGTAGGAAAGAGGCACCTAATTGCTTGAGCCACCTTTGTTCCGTGCTTTGTTGTGCCTCTGATTGTTTTTCTTCATGTGTATCTTGTTGCATCATCTTGTTGCATCAGTTTGCTGTGCCTGCCCATCACATAAACTTGCTGTCTTTCTTGTCTTCTTTTAGGAGGCACCAGGAACTGCTGTTCCCTGTTTTGTTGTGCCTCTCATGTTTTTCTTCTTGTGTCTCGTGTAGCTTCATCTTGTGGCATCAGCTTGCCATGCCAGTCAGCTCACTGTCTTCTTTAGGAGGCACCAGGACTGAACCAGGGACCTCCTGGGTGGTAGGCCAGAGCCCAATCACTTGAACCACATCCACTGCCATATTTTTGTTGTTTTTTGTTTGTACATGTGTGTGTGCATGCAAGCCTTATTGGTAGGCTTTTGACTGACATTCTTCTATAGGGGCAAGACCATTGAAGAATAACACAGAAACAACAAGAATTTTGAGAGTAAATTTTTATATACTTTTTTAAATTAAAATTTTTAAAATATTTTAAAAGATGCTTAGATTACATAAATGTTACATAAAAATTACAGGGATTCCCTTGTTCTCCACCTCCCACACCTCCCATAACCTCACACATAAACATCTTTCATTAGTGTGGCACATCAACTGCAATGGATATACACATCCTGGGGCTTTGCCACTAAGCATGGACCATAGTCCACATTGTAGACCACACTCTCTCCCACACAGTTCTGCATGTTATATGCTGATATAAAATGGCCTGTATCTGTCATTGTAATGTCACTCAGGATAATTCCCAAGTCCTGAAAAAGCCCCTTTATTACAACTGCTTTTCCCTCTCCCTGCTCTAAAAGTGTCCAGTGGACACTGGCTCCACCTCAATGTTGTATTTTCTTCCATTGCTTGAATCATGATATGTCTACAACAGAATACCAGTAAGTCCACTCTAGTCCATAGCTCTTCCTCCAATCCTGAGGAGTCTGGGATGGTGATAGCCACTCTACCTCCAAGTGAGAGGGGGCTTATATCCCATGGATAACATGGATGGGATTATCCTGCTGGCAGCTGCAGGCTCTCTCCATTCCCTGGGATGGCCATTGTCCATCATCATCTCCTTGCCAGGTGATTTGGGTGAGTCCATTGAGCTGTATCTGTCATTGAAATGCAATTCAGGGTAATTCTCAAGTCCCAAAAATGCCCCCAAATTACACATATTTTTCATCTTTCTCCCCTCAGAACCTCCAGTGGCCATTGCCTCCACATGCATGATAAAAGTTTTTCCATTGCTAGAATCAGAAGTCTACAGTAGAACAACTGTAAGTCTACTCTAGTCCATCATCTATTCCCCAACCCTGAGGATTCTATGATGGTGCTGCCCACTCCATCTCTAATTGAAAGGGGACTTCGGTCCCTTGGGGCAAAGGGATGGGACTTTCTTGCTTGTAGTTGCAGACTCTCTTTGTTCCTTGAGATGGTAGTTGTCAGTCATCTTCTCCTTGTTAGTTGTCCTGGGTGAGTCCAATGAACTGGAGAGTAGGTGTTGCAAGTCTGTTGAGATTCAGGGCCCTACTGCCACATAGATAGCCCAAAGATTTAAGTCTCTTGACCATACAACTACCAACTCTACTATTAACTATAGGTTCAAATAGAGGGGAAGCAGAGCCATGTGTAGGGAAAAAACAACTGAGTCCAACTTTATCAAACTGGGGGATGTAAATTCCAAAGTAGGGCTCCCTGACAGGGCACAAAACTCCTGAGCTGTCTGCCCTGCTGATAGTGTCTCAATGTCTCCAGAGCCCTCAGGAGCCCAGCTATTTGAGTTAATATTTTCTATTGCTGTCTATGAGTTCCGCTGAGATGTGCATAAGCTTAACATTTCAAATGACTTCCTGACTCATTTTGAAATCTCTTAGCCATATAAACTCATTTGTCTTTACCCTCTCCCTCTTTTGGTCAAGGTCTTTTTCCAGTTGGTGCTTGGTAGTATTCCCGTGGTGCCAGGGAGGCTCATCCCTGGGAGTCATGTCTCATACTGCGGGGGAAGATAATACATTTATACACTGAGTTTTGGCCTAGAGAGAGGGCACATTTGAGTAACAAAGTGGCTCTCAGGGGGTAATGCTTAGGCACCCTATAATACTATGCTAAGTTTCAATTTCAAAAGTAGGTTCATAAGTACAGTCATCACAATAAAGGGCCTGTCTTTCACTAGTCTCTGCCTCTGTACTCAGGGGATTCTTGCTGTCCCATTAGAGATAGTGGCACAGCTCCCTAGGATGGGAATTAAATTTTCTTTTGTTATTGTGTGGATCTCCACTCACTGTGACAATACTCCATGAACACTTGAACACAGTCATATGCCTTATAGGTATGCCCCAGGTGAACCTCTTCCCATGCATCTCCTCTCTCTGACACCCTGCACCAATGATCCTCCCCTGTCACATTTGTAACCCTCTGTGATCCAAAACTTCTTCAAAATGGAAGCCAACAAAATAACAAAAAAAAATAATAGAAAAATGATATAATAATGATGATTTAAAAATATGAATAAAATACAAAAATTTTTAAGATTCAAATAATGAAAAAATAAAAAATTAAAAATTAAAAAAAATTTAACATTATGTCTATCATCATCACTGTAAGATCTGTTATGTAGAATGTACAGTGACATTTGTTTCCATTTATTTGCCCAGAGTCTAATTTTTTTCCTTTTGTTCAAAGAAGCTTTAGGTTACAGGAAAGTCACATACAGAATATAGGTGATTCCCATATACCCACATCCTCTACCTTTTCTCCTTTCCTCTATTCATAACATTTTATATGTGGATGGTACATTTGTTACAATTGAGGTACAAATATTGAAACATTACTACTAGCCATGGTAAGTGATTTATATTGTGGTTTACATTTTGTACCATACACTTTTATAAGAGTTTGATGAAGTTTGATGTGGTCTGTATCCATTCTTGCAAGATCATGTAGAACAATTTCATCACCCCTTTACACCATGTCATGTAATGATATGGTGGAATCAAAGTCCTAAGCTTGATTTAAATAAAGTAAAAGTGAAACCTCTGAATTTAATACAACCAAAAAAGGGGTGTCATGCCCAGCAAACATAGGAGTTTACAAACATAATCAATATCTCTTTTTGGAATTCATAAATAATATCAAACTGCCACACCTACATATTTAAGAAGATGTGTTCCTAAATGTATCATAATGTTAAATTTATTCATCAAAGCTTGTAACACTCTACTCAAGAATTTGTTCAGTAGACATTTAAATCATTGAAAGAATAGCTTAATTTTAAGTGCTATCAAAATCAGGAAGTAAATGCTATTCTCAAGCAGGTAACAACTGATTTTCTACTCTCTGACATTATACACAACCAGATACGTATAAAATATTAAGTTTCTATACTTTGTTTCTGTGCACATTCAGCAGTTGGTCAAAATAACTCTTTTTAAATAAGCCAACTATTTTGCCTCATATGTTCCAAAGAGAGATGTAGTCGATGTGCTTGTGGGTATATGTAGCTATATACAGCATGATTTTTAGAATGTGGAAATAATATGTGGAGGAGGAACTTTCTGAAATAGCAAGTGCCAAATAAAAGTTTCAATAGTTATTGAATGGTTATAATGTACCCATTAGAAATAATTTAGTAAACAATTGAATTAAGGACCAAAATTAGTGAGGCCACTTAAATATTGCATTACACTTGAGCTATCATGTCAAGATTATAATGAGAGTGGGTGTAGATCAGTGGTTTGAGCTTCAGCTTCCCATGTACTAAGTCCTGCAATCAATCCCCAGGACTTCATTTTTTTAAATTATTTTGACACTTCCTTTCACATGTGTGATCGATTTGGAAAATGGAACTGATGATCTAACTTCTTAAGTTATTCCAGCCCTTAGCCATTTGAGGTTTATCATACATTGTGGAGATGAAAAAGCCATCCCCAGTATTTCTTTATTGAGTTTTTGACCCATGGTATATTTCAGTAAGATAAAATGGTTTTGTTTTATAATACTGAACTTCCGTATTCTTTCGTATTGAGCAATTGTTAGCAGAAACATCTCTTCATTCTGCCACTCTTCTCTATTCTACTGGTGATTTCTTTCTGAACTCACATTTGATGCAGTCGTTTATTCCTACTGCAGCCTAGAGGGCTCCATGCCTTTAGCTTCTGGCCTCAGGTATATGTCACCCACAATGATGTACTGAGTAAATTTTCTGAAACTCTAGTTTCAAGTCAAGTGCCTTCTTAAATTCCTTCAGTGAGTCCTCAAAATAAAATTCAAACCTTCACTCTAATATAAGCATTTTGTAACATGATTTGTATTCATAATTCCAACCTCTTCTCTACCCATGCCATTCCACAAACAAAAACAAAAAGACGAAAAAAAAAATGCATTGCCCTCCACCACCACCTCCCATTCAACAACCTGGCTCCTAGTTGAGAAGGAAAGTGAATTTGAAGACTGTGATATGGAAATCACAAACTATGGCAATCCTATCATTTTGCCTACAAAAGGCACATGCCAACATTTTTAGTTTTTTATAGCTATAATACTCCTTTGCTTTTACACACGATATTGTTCTAATGTGTCTTCCCCTGATTTTCACCCAAGATGTTAATATCAGGTTTTCCTTAAGTTTCAAACTCAGTGCCACATTCTCTTGAATGTATCCTACATTCACTCTTCTCACTCTCCTCAAACCCACTACTGATTCACCTCCCTTGTTCTTACCAGACAACCCAGCTTATTACTAAAAAATTCATTTCACCCATCATGAGAGATCAGCCTCATCTGTGAGAATATCTGCTATACATTTGTCATCACCTCCTTCATCCAAGTGTGGTGCTTGGTGTGCTTCATAATATTTGAGGTTGTTATGCATCACATAGCTTTGGTTTAATTTTGTCCTACCTTATTTAGAGTACAGCTTCTTCTCTCACTACCCCACCATTTCTCAGAGTGAATGGCTCATACTCTACTTCCTCATGTATAACATTTATGCATGCTCAAATCACTCCCATGATAAAAAATCCTCTCCCTAACCTGCATCTCTATAGCAACCTTGCAATATTCTGCAGAAAGAAAATCTATTCACCAGACTAATTTTCTAATATGTATACCTGGCCATGTTATTTGAGTACTTCATCTGTTATGGTGAAAGTAGATTAGATTCAAGCCCACTCAAGAATGTAAAATACTTTCCATGATATAGATTCTCAGATTTATCATGACCTTTCTGCCTTACTTTCTGCCTTGTACTTTTGGTTGTTTGTTTATAAAACTTCATAATTCTGATAGAACTCCTCCTTGTTCCATAATGTTCCCAGACTCCTGGACTTGTTCTAATTGAAATGCCTGTCTCAAAATTATTTTCCATGATGAAGTTTCTTCTCAGTATTTAGGAAGTATCTTCTTCAGGGTAATACTCCTCTCATTTGATGTGGTACTAGGTAGTCTCCATTCGTAACTCTGGTGCTTTCCCTGACACAGTGATAATGTCATTGGACTTATATTGTACCCTCGGTATTACTCTGTCCTGAATACTTTTTAGTCATCTCCTTCTCAAGGTTATTTCAAATTAAAACCCGCATCTGAATCATCTCCAGCAGAAGTTGGAAAACATTTTACGTAAAGGGGCAGGGAGTAAATATTTTCAGCTTTGAGGTCACATAGTCTCTGATAGAGCTACAAACTCTGCCATATTAGCACAAAAATAACCATAGACAATACATAAATGAATAAGTATGGCTATGTTCCAATAAAACTTTATATACGGACACAAAAATTTGAAATTCTTACAATTTTACCCTGCCATGAAATATTATGCTACCTTTTATTTTTTAACCCTTTAAAATATGCATATCAATTTTAAATCTCAGGTCATACAAAAACAAATAATAAATTATATTTGGCCTGCTTAACCCATTTCTATGTAATTCCTGCATTTTACACAAAACCTAGCTGCCTATAGGAACTTACAAATATCTGTTGAAGGAATGACAGAATGAAATGGGTATATCTAAGGTTAAAAAATATGTATTGATGGTTGAGTCATAAATGAAGTAATTATGTTTGGACACTCAGTCCTACCGTTTTATTACTCTGAGCTATAAATGATTTTGTATAACCTTTATTTTCAAAAGTATTGGAGTGAATTAAGGGCAAAAACATGATTATCTCAACCGAAAAAAACATCTGACAAAATCCAACACCCTTTCATGATAAACAGACTAAAGGAAACTACCTAAATCGGATAAATCTCATCTACAAAAAGTCCATGGCTACCAGATGTAGAATAATTCTACGATCAAAACAAGATGAGGACAGAGGTTCTCACTATTACTATTCAGCTTTGTACTGGAAGTTGTAACCAGGCATAAGGCAAGATAAATAAAATGCACCCAGTTTGAAAGTGAAGTAGCTTCATTCTCCTTCACTTCTCTTCCCTTCTGGATCCTAGGCCCATTGATAGCTCCTCACACATCTGCAGGGACTCCTTATACTAGAACTCTCATGCGGACATCGTATTAAATCTGCCTCCTTTGATTGGCACAAAAACCTTAGTTATCTTTCTTGCTGGCTGTTGTATCTGGCCCTTTACAAGTTTTAACCAGACTGCATAGATGTGGACAAAGATATCGACCCATCTGGTGACTTTTGTAGTTTACGCTTCATGGGGTTGAGTAGGGATCCAGTGATCCCCAAACCACTGTTCTCTTTATGCAAGGTATGGGACAAACCTGTGGTTAATACCCTTATACAGAACCAGGGGAGAATTAAATGTTTCCACCTAATTGAGAAAGATCAAATTGCAGCAAGTCAATCACATTGGAGGCAACAGGATAATGACAGCAAGATCTTAGCTATTTTCATCAAGTTGGGACAGAAGGAAGGGTAGAATTCTCCTTTGCTCAGAAAGAGATTCTAATGCTAGCACCCATTTTCTTTGAGCCTAAATCCAAAGCCCATGTGAACTCTACAGAGATAGCCACAAAGTGCCCTTCAGAGCATTGGCCCACCACAAGGAAGTGTGTCTGTGAGCTCTGTGTGTATGTGTGTGTGTGTATGTGTGTGTGTGTTTGAGATAGAACAGAGAGAGAGAGATGGAGAGAGACAGACAGAGAGAAAGGGAATCAGTGTTTGTGATACTGGCGTTTCTTCTCATTAGCTGGTCATTTTCTCTCTCTTCATTTTCTTGCTTTCTTCCACTCAGTGTACACAAAACCTTCTCTTAAATTTATGCTTCATTTTTCTTAATGTGTTCTGTGTGGCTACACAGGAAACATTTTCAACAGTGAGAGCCGAATGAGGTTTCTGGTCAGCAATATCATCAAGCCAGCCATAGTTAAGACTGCATGGAGAGGGGACTCCCTTCCTTAAGGTACCTACTAAGAGGGGAAACATTAATGTTGACTTCAAAGTTATACTACATCTATGTCATATACATAGGTAGCACCTATTCCTATTTCTAGGCTCCACACCACCCAGCATAGAATCCATCAAGAAATATCCCTTAAAGACAACCCAAGCACTGTGTCCAGATTAACACTGGACACTTGTTTCAGTTCCTGACCCCTTTCTGAGTCAGGGTAGGCATGGAGACATGGCCCCACCCCACCAGGAGGTCTAATATTATGTACTTGGCTTGGAAGTAAGTTCCCAATGAGAGTTTGGAAAATAACCTGAATGCTTGTAGCTAGGTTGAGATACCTTGTTTAAAGTGAAAATATCATGTGCTTCTTCACCTCTCAGTTTTGTTAATACCTTTTTTCTGCTATCCCTTCTCTTTGGACTTCTCTTGTTAGGAAGTGGAAGAAATAAGTAATTCTGTTTTACTGAACATTCCCCTACTCCAAACAGACTTCATACCAAGACTCAGGGTATACAACAGCCAGCTAGCCAAGGAAACTCCATACTTAGCCACCCATCTGTATCATTCACACCAAGCTGTTTTTCCCTCTCTGAGGATGGAAGATAAAAAGTAGTTCAGGGTCATTACACAGGCCATTGAGCAAGAGTCATATTTCTTTTGAGGCAGGTGGGTGAAGAGGAGCCCCAGCAGCCTCCCTGCCTGCTCTGTGCCTAGACTCCACAGATGTGGACATTTCCCGTTCCCTTCTGTTCTCAAGTATGTGAGGGTGGAAGAAGGGAACTAGCTGGGCCTCTATAGTATTCCACTGGTGCTACATGGTGAGGTGGGAAGCAGTGCATTTCTCCCTGCCTCCAGCTGGGTGGGAAAGGATTCTGGGGTAGCTGGCAACTATTCCATTTTTATTATTGACTGTGAATACAGGGTCCTATCAGTTTCAAACTCCTCTTCAAAATTTTGTGAACTATAAACACTACTTCAAATTTACCCATTCTGAAACCTGAATGGGATCTTTTCCTGTTCTCCACACACACAACTATATAAAGTTAAAGGATTAAAAGGAGTAGGATAAAGTCTAATTTATACTGAGCCTTTATATGAACAGTTCCCAAATGTCTTAATGCATTTTTGTTATATTTCTTCTAAAAATAGATGAAGAAAATAAACTACTTAATCAAATCTCTGAGCAGGTGCGGTGCCAAAATCCAGAAAAGGGTGTGTAAGCAAGACCACTGTCACCCTCCTCCCATCCTCTTGTTACCTTGAGAAGTCAAAGCAGACACTCAATAAGAGCTAAGGATGTTCAGATCTATCCCCTAAACCCAAAGTCCTGGGATATCCTAGACTTATACCTCCAAGTGTCATATACAGATAAAAGGCACCACATGACGATTTGAACAAATAAATGTAATATGAGTGGCAAAGATCTCTGCTTACAATCAGAGAATTTCTAATGTCAGGGCTATTAGATAATATGTAAGTGTGTGCTGATTATACTGAACATTTACAAAATTTTCAATCTACTTTGAAGCTCTTTCACATTGCAGAATCTAGTTCCTTGCCTACATAGGAGGTACCTATTTCCTAGCTTATAGAATTTGAGTGCATTCTTCCTCACACAGCTCCATGACCACCTGTATCTTCAAACCAGTAATGGCATGTTGATCCCTCACACTTCCAATCTGATTTCCTCTTCTGCCACCAGTTGGAGTACATTTTCTGCTTTTAAATAGTTCATTGATTAGTTTCCCCTTACCATAATCTCCATTCTGAATGACACAATGTCAACTGATTAATAAACTTTATCACATCCGCAAAATTGCCTTTTCCAATTAACAGAATAATTATGGGTGTGATAACTTATAATATTCACAGTCCTGGGATTATGGCAAAGCATCTTACCTTCTCTCACCAGAATTTATACAAAGTTCCACAACCATCTACTCTATTAACAGTTTTTACCTAATGACATTATTCAATGAATGCAACCAACCAATACACCATTGTTTTAACCACAAAATGGTTTCATTTATGTTAAATCAGAATGTTAATTAGATAACTGTAAATATAATGTGGAACTTTAAGATGAGAAAAGGACTTCAGTGGATTTGATTACCATTAATGTATCTGTGATCATGGACTTATATATTTTTTTCATTTACTAAAGCCATATTATTAAAACCTAGATTATATAGAGAGGACAGCCAGCCAGCCAGAAACAGAGAGACAGCGAAAGAGAGAAACATTTAAACATTGAACAAATAAAAAATTTTAATCTTTTGGAGGGAAATTTCTTATGTCATTAATCAATGTAGGATCAAGTAGCAGGGAAATTCAGTATAATTTGTGCATAATTATAAAACATTTGCCAATGAGTTAAACAGAAACTATGGCAAGGATCCTAAATTTGAAGGGTCTACGAGGTTTTAAAAGGAATTTAGAGACTTTTTGGTAAAGTTAATTTTAATATTTGATTCAGTTTTTCAATTCCTCTAATCAGTATCTGCTTATAGTTATCATAATCTTATTCTATTAAACCCTAGTAATGTCAAAACTAACTGTGAGGATTAAATGAAGACTGACACTCTACTAAGTCCTCAGTAACAGATATCCCTTAAGCACACTGTCCACCTGTCTTCTCATTTTTCATCAAAGCAAAACAATGCCAAAAAACTTCAATAATATACTTGAAAAAAAAACAACAACACAAAGACAAAGGATTTCTTAGATGCTATATAAAAGTATTAGTAACCTGTCATTACTTTGAGACATTGCTGCTAAGTATGGCTCACATTGGACAAGATGTTAAGGGATGCTTAAGGGTTGGCTGACTCAAAACACACTTAAAAAGTCACATTTAAGAATTATAAATTGAGGGAAATTTTCAGATTACATGAAAAAAATGTAAGTTGGGGAGGTGTGGGATACAGTGGTGTTTTGCTTTTTTCATTGTTTGGTGCTTGGTGTATGATTTGTTTGATGAATAACAAATTATCACAAAAAGCAGGGGCTTCAAACAAGAAAAAATGTTTATTGACTCCTCAGAGAGAAAGAAAATGCTTTCAAGTTTCCCACCCTATGCAATACAGTCTCCCCCACTTTAAAAACCACCTAGGGGGTTGTGGCTCTTTCACCTCCATGTGGTGAAACAATGCTTTTGGTAGGAGGAGCTCACTGGGGGGAGAGGAAGGAAAATAAATTAGACAACTTGAGGTGTCCTCAAAGTGCACTTTTTTTCACTGATGCCTTCTCTTTGGGGCTTCCTGACGCCCCAGTTCCCGCCTGGACTCCCCTGTGTCGCGATGTTTAAGTTCCACGTTGCTAAAGCTCGTGTCAGGAATCCCCTGAACTTGGCGTCATTTTCTTCTGGATTGGGGGGACATCCCAGGGGCTGCTCCTCCTTTGTCTGCTTTCAGGAGTCCTTCCTGCCCCTTCCTCTTTCTTTTCTTCAACAGCCAATGGAAGGCCCACCTCACTATATTCAGTCTTTTGGGTTTGTTGACAACCTGGATGGTCTCTTCCGGTCCTGGTGTGATCATGGAACAAAGGGTCTCAGGAAAATCTCTCTTCTGAGTGGAGGGCTTCTCTTTCCTTGGCTTTTGGGGTCCCTCAGCCCTTTTTCTGGTGGACATGTTCTAAGGTGGAGTGTACATTTTTCTCCTATTTGAGAAGTGTATGGAATGCAGTCTTATTAAAGTGCTTCTTTGTAATGAGGATTTAGGGAGGTCCTTCTGCCAGAGGCTGCTACCCCTGGGTTCTCTAGAGGCCCCCACCAACTGAGAAGCAGCCAGGTCCCCACTCCAGTCATGGCAGTGAGAGGCCCCAGAAGACAACCTACCTGATTCCATGCTCAACTCAATTGGGCAGGCCTGGAGCTCTGGCTCTAGATCCACTTTCATTCCAACCCCAATGGAGGGGTTGATTGCTACTGTCTGTGAAGTCAGAGCAGCAGTAGCTTGTACTTTTGCAGGGGTGAATGGTACAGGGCGACCACCCAGTCCACCCCTGGATAGTCTTGGATTGGCCATTTTGTTATTGGTATTACTGGCCTGGTGGAAACTGAGGAACAGGGCAAGTGGATGGGGTGGAAGGATGCCTCTTGCCTGTGACCTTAGCAGGTGCACTGACAGCAGTAAGGTGGACAGATGGGAGAGGCAAGGAAAGGGAAGGGGTGGGCAGGTGCAGGTATGACAAGTGGTCATAGGATAAAGAGCAGGACATGGTTCTGGGTGAGAAAAGGGAGAAACAGAGGGAGGGAAGGTGGAATGGGCCAGAAGCCATCTGGGGCAGAGATGGAACAGCTGGTGGTAGTGGTGACAGGTAGACAAGGCAAACCAGAAAAGAGGTGCAGGGTGAGGGGAACCCGGGAGGCAGGGATGAGGAGGCTCTCAGTGTGATGGAAAAAAACAGGGATGGGAATGTGGGAGTAAATGCCAGAGAGGATTCAGAAGTCAGGCCACGGTAGGATAGGGAAGGAAGGAGAAAAAGTGAAGGAAAGGGAGGGAAAGGAAAGAACCAGGATGGTGTCTCCAAAGGGATGGTGGGCTTCCCCAGATACCACCTGGAGGGAGGTTCTCAACTCCAGCAATGCCGCAGGGTCCTCCCACAGAGGGGTAGGTGGTTTTGTCCCAGGAGGAAGAGTGAGCCAGCAGAGGCAAGAAGCACAGAGGACCCAGCCAGAGATGTGACAAGCTGGTCACTCTGCAGGTGTGGAGGCAGCCTGGCAGTCAGGTATTGGGATGCCAAAGGGGGCACAGAGGAAGCAGCATTCCCCACAAGGTCACCCTTCAGCAGATGGTCATCCCGGGGAGGTGGGAAGGCCCATGGGTGACAGGTGATTTCAGAGTATCTGGCTGGTCCAGGTTGCTTGTGCAGGGGGCTGCAGGAAACAAAGTAGAGGCTTTATCAGAGGAAAAAGTGGGCAGGAAGCCCTAGTATGTCTGGCTGGGAGTGGGGCTGCTGGTGCCTCATGTCCCAACTGATTCCTCACATCCCTGACCTTCTAGCAGACATTTTACTGACTCCCCATAGCTTTCTTATGCATTTCTTCTCTCTGTGGTCTCCTCATTTATGCCCCCTGCTCTGGGAACCTGGATAGCACAGGCCATGCTCAGGAGGGTGAGAAGGAAAGGAAGAATAAAGATGAGTCACCTTTTTTGAGTAGGACTCACACCTGGTGTCCCCACAGCGCCTCCCTGTCAAGCTCTCCAAGCTGGAAAATCAGGAAACTGTGCTACATGTGGTGAGGGCAGGAGTAAAACACCCTCAAAGGGGCTGCATGTCACAGCCCGTTAGGTGATGCTTTTAGAGAAATAGATTCTAAGAGCTCCAAGGATGAGGCTAAAATGACAAATGGTCAAGGGAAACAGTGGAGTTTAACGTGTAATCTTTTATCAAGGATTTTCACGCAAATTGTATCATGTGATCCCTACAAATATCATGTAAATTAAACTGAAAGAAGTTATTTTATAGGAGGAATCTCAGGTTTAGTGTAATTAAACTTTGCCCCTAGGAGGCTGCACAATTCCTGCTTCCCAACCCACCAAATTTGTTTCACTGCATCTCATACAAGCCCCATCTCCAGCAGCTTCACTTTCTTTACAAGGATGCACGTAGGATGTGAGAGTGTCCCAGGGTTTGAGTGTCTTTCTTGAGATCACGTCCTTTGGGACCTATGCTGTTGAAAGGGTCTTTAACAACTGACTGGCTCAGACTATTAAGGTGGCTTGGGCTTTCAGGGATTGGAACGTTGGTTCACCCTTGGAGCTCGTGTGTTGGAGAGCAGAATATTACCTGTTAATTCACTCTTTTTCTCCACTTTCTTGCCTCTGCACTGACACTGTAAAAGCAAAAAAGAAGATATGATTTCATGGGATACAATCTCTGTGTTTTCAAGGAAACCTTCAGAATCTTATCCATGAATAACATATCTTTTATATCTGTCTATTAAACATTTTAAGTGAGTTAATTCCATTGATTACTTTTTCATCTTTGAATAACAATTTTTCTGGATGAGATATCAACCGATTTTTCTTCAAGACACTTTTTTGAGAAGAGATCTCTTATGAACAGGATACAATCTCAACCCTACAGGAGCATGTGGCCTTACAAAAGGATGCTGTTCCCTGACGTCACAGCTTGGGCAAGAATATCTCATCGAGCCTTCCAGAGGCTCAGCACTGCTCTCCACGTCAGCCCTACCACATGGACGAGGCTTGGCCCAAAGATATCCGATGTGGGATATGGAAAGTGAGCAAGTGTTGAGGGAATGTCTTCAGTTGAATACCCTGAACTTCCTAAACATTACAATCCATAGCCACAAAAAATGTGTTTGGGAATTTGTCCTCGAGCCATCTGCCACACCCACATAGAGGGTCTGTGAGGTCTGGATTGAAATGATTGCCCCACTCCAATATTGCCCTCACCTATCTACTTACTCCCTACATGATGGTCTCATCTATCTGAGATTTTAGCCTCTGTGTCTACATAATGGGCTTAGTAAAGTGGGAAGTGGGACAGGAGAAAACAGTGACTTTCTGCTGTAGACTGATCCCAGGGTCTTTTACCTCAGTCAAATCCAGATGTTGCTCGACTCTCCAGAATATTAACTTCCTCTGCTTGTAGTGGAGCAAGATGATTAACAGCCCCACTACAGACAGGAGAAAGATGAGAGAATCCAGGACCCAGGTCGCTGAGTTCAGGCGAACTGGGTCCTGAAGTAAGTTAGAATGAAGAAAACAATATCCATCATCCAAAGGCAAGTGCTGCCCTCAGGCAACTGGCACTGAGAAAGTACATTCCAGCCTAGAGTTCTGAGGTTACATCACAGGGCTCTGAACAGCCACAGAGGTTCAGTTGGTGGGGGAGGGGATGCCCAGAGGAAGATGCACCCATGGCCCATCCCCCCACCTTGCTTCTCCTTTGCCTCTACTGACACCCCTCCTCTCACCATCTTATTCTCTCCATATTTTTCTGTAGATTCCTATTTTACAAATACTTCTTTTATTTACTTCATAGGTATAATTTTAGTGTAGTTTTCCATTTCACTCTGTGCAAAATAATCTAGTCACCAGTGTACTAATTCACCAATTCCTTGGTCTTTGAAAATGTGAATTTCTCCTAGAAATTTTGCCTAAAACTCCTGATTTATACCTAGAGACTCCTCTTCTCTGAAATCTATTACCTGTTTTTTTTGTGTTTGTGTGTGTGTGTTTGTGTGTGTGTGTGTGTGTGTGTGTGTGTGTGTGAAATATCTCAACTTATATCAGAGTTTCTCTCCATGGTCACTATTGAAATTTTGGGTTAGATATTTCTTTTTGGTGATATTTTTGGTCAGATATTTCTTTTAGGGTGAGAATTTATCAGAACTGATGGATCCTTTCTCTGCCTGCTTTCTCCTGTATCATTACCTTCCCCACCACCTCCTTTACTCAGAGAACTTAAAATTCAAGCCATATCCTTCTATGTATTCTCACTTGACTTCAAGAGGGTTCTGGTTTTTTTTGAAGTCTATTCACAAAACCTGTCATTTCATATGTTACATATGTTTTAATATATTTCCAAAAATATTAGATTAAAAGAAAGTTTTAGAACATAAAATACACTTATACAAATTCGGCATACTGAGAACAATATTTACCAACTCATAATAGTGTAAAGATATGTATTAGCTAAAGGGGTGCTGATGAAAAACCAGAAATCTGTTGGCTTTTTTAAAGGGTATTTATTTGGGGTAGAAGCTTATAGTCACAAGGCCCTAAAGAGTGCAACTCATGTTACCAGAAGAGATACTTTCTCACCCAGAGTCTGTTGCCATGTGTTGAAACAAGATGGCAGATGATGACTGCAAGAGCTTCCACATTCCTCTTAAGACTCCATGGTTCCAGCTTCTTCTGATCTTAGCTGTAGTCTGGCATAAGGTTCATCACTTTCCCTGGGGCTCATTTCTTACTGGGCTCAGCTTCTCTCTTCTCTTCACAAGGTCAGCTATAGACTATCAGGCTCATCTCACTTCCTGGAGGCACAGGTTCCTGTCTAATGAGCTTTCTCTCTTCTCTGTGTTTTTCTTCTCTGTGCATTTACTTCTGTGTGAGGGTTCACCCAACAGGGGGACAGGGACTCAATGTCCTGCTGAAGTAGCTGAATCAAACCCCAATCTTTATTTAATCAAGTAAAAGTAAAATTTCTGAATGTAATACAATTTAATATGCCCAGAAGAACAGTTTACAAACTTAATTCTATATCTATTTTTGGAATTCATAAATAATGTCAAACTGCCACAGTATAGAACACAGTTTCCCCCCAAAATTGTCAGAGAATATTTTTTTAAAAAGATTATTGGGTGATCATGACTTTGGTTGTGAAACTCAAGTATTACTGGCCACACTAAAGGATCAAACTGAATGTCTAGAATTAAAAAATCATGAAATAAAAATGCAAATAGCATTTTAAAATATGGAGGTCAATATTGAATGCAAGAGCTGAAAGTTTAAAGAAGTTGCACCATGGAAGTTGGACTTGAAAAGTAACTGGGACAAGAGACTGTGATATTTATTGTTTTATTTTAATTTTTATTTGTTTTATAAAAGGACTTAATATCTAAACATCTTTCTCTGAATAAAATTAAACTACTTAAAAAATATCAAGTGACTGCCCCATAAGTGTTTGATATGAATTTTATTTTAAAATTTCTAAGTCAGCCCAAAACAAAAGTCAATTGTAAGTTCTTGTAGCAGTTTGGTATTATTTATGAATTCCAAACACAGATAATGGATTATGTTTGTAAACTGGTCTGTTCCTCTGGGCATCTTAGATTATATTGGATTCAGAGGTTTCATTTTTACATTTGTATATCACTTGTAACAAAAGTACCATCCACATATAAAATGTTATTAATAGGAGAAGGGGAAAGGGGGGAGGATGTTGGGTATATGGGAGTCCAATGTATTTGGTACATGATTTTCTGTAACCTAAAACTTCTTTGAAGACAAAATGAAAAATAAATAAATAAAAACTAAGACACAGGGAATAAATGGAAGACAATATTAATGTACATATAGGACAACAGACCTTACTGAGATGAAACAGAAAGTGTGAAAAAATGTTTTAAATATTTTTTCATTATTTTTATTATCCCAATTTTTAAATTTTATGTATATATATATATATTTATTTTCTTGTACTTTATTATTTTTAAAACTGTTATTATTAATTCATTTTCTTATTACTCATATATCACATTTTTTACAAAGTTTTTGATCAAAGAAGGGTTACAACTGTGGTAGGGGAGGAACATTTGTGCAGTTGGTCAGAGATGGGGGATACATGGGAGGAAGTTCACCTGCACATATATACAAGGCATGTAAGTGTGTTCAAATGTTCATGGGGCATTGTCACAGTGGGTGGAGATTCACACAATAGCCAAAGGAATACAAATTCCCATCCTGGGGATTTCTGCCACCTTCTTTAATAGATCAGTAAGAAGCCCCTGAGTACAGGGACAATGACTAGTGTAGGAGGATGGTCCATTGATGGGCCTTTGATATTGATGACTGTGCATATGAATCTTTATTCCTGAAATTGAAACTTAGCCTAGTATCATAGGGTGCCTAAGGGCTGCCTCTTGGGAGCCTCCTTGTTGCTCAAATGTGGCCTTTCTCCAAGAAAAATTCAGCATATACATTACCTTCTCCCCAGCATGGGACATGAGCCCAGGGATAAGCCTCTCTGGCACTGAGGGATTACTACCAAGCACCAACTAGCAATGCAACTGGAAAAAGACCTGGATCAACAGGTGGAAAAACATAAAGACAAATGAGTTTACATGGCTAAGAGCCTTCAAAGAGAGTAGAGGGTTCATTCCACAGATAACATTTATTCATGTCTCACCAGGATCTCTTTGACAGCCAAAGTAGATACTACCCCAAATAGCAGGGCTCCTGAAGGCTCTGGAGACATCCAGACAATATAGTCAGGGTAGACAAGTCAGGCATTTGGTGCCTTGCCAGTGGGACCTACTTTGGAATTTATGCTCCCCAGAGAGAAAGAGTTAGACTCAGTTGTGATTTCCCTACACATGGCTCTTCTGTCCTTCTATTTGAACCTATAATTAGTACCAGTGTTGTTAGACGTACATCCAAGAGACTTAAATCTCTGGGCTCTCCATGTGCCAGCTGGGCCTTGAATCTCAATGGAGTTGCAACACCTACTCTCTAGTTCATTGGCCTCACCCAGGACAACGAACATGGAGGTGATAATCTACAACTACCATACCAAGAAACCTAGAGAGTCTACAACTGCAAGCAAGAGAGTCTCATCTATTGGCCCTATGAGATCACAGCCTCCTCTCGATTAGATGTGGAGTGGACATCGCCATTCCAGAATGCTCAGGATTGGAGAATGAACAATGGACTAAAGTAGACTTAATGGTATTCTACTATAGACTTATTGTAATTCTAGCAATGGAAGAAATCGTATCATTGATGTGGAGACAATGGCCACGGGAGGTTCTGAGGGCAGGGAGAAGGAAAAACAAGTTAAATACAGGGGCATTTATGGGACTTGGGAACTGTTCTGAATGACATTGCAACAACAGATACAGGCCATTATAAATCTTACCGTAAACTACAGAATTGGGTGGGAGAGAGTGTAAACTACAATGTAAACTTTCAGCCACACTTAGAGGTAATGCTCCAAAACGTGTTCATCAATTGCAATGGATGTACTTCACTAATGAAGGATGTTGTTTATGTGGGAAAATGTTGGAGGTGTGCAGAGTAGGGCATATTGTAATTCCCTGTATTTTTATGTGACATTTTTATAACCTAAGTATCTTTAAAAATAAATAAATAAAATTATAAAGAAGAAAAAATCCCATTTATAAAAACAACTAAAAGAATTAAATACCTATGAATAAATTTGAATAAAGATGTAAGTGATTTACACAGAAAATTATATAACACAATGTAGGGAAGCATCTACAGGATCTTGTATTAAGAAATGGTTTCATGAACCTTACATCCAAAGCATGAGCATTGAAAGAAAAAATAGATAAATGGGACCGCCTCAAAATTAAAAACCTTTGCATCTTAAAGGAGTTTGTCAAGAAACAGAAAAGACAGCCTACTCAATATAAGAAAATATTTGGTAACCATTATCTGTCAGGAGTCTAATATCTAGCATGTATAAATAAATCCTATACCTCCAAAATAAAAAGACAACCCATTCAAAAATTGGGCAAGTGATTTGAATAGACACTGCCCTAAAGAAGAAATACAAATGGCTAAAAAGCACATTCAGATGCTCAACATCACTAGCTATTAGGAAAATGCGAATCAAAACTACAGTGATATATCATCTAACATGCATTAGACTGGTGGCTATTAAAAAATCAGAGGACTACAAGTGTTGGAGAGGATGTGGAGGAATGGGAACCCTCATCCACTGCTGATGGGAATGTAGAATGGTGCAGCCATTGTGGAGGACAGTTTGGTGGTTCCTTAGAAAACCAACTATAGAACTGCCATATGATCCAACAATTCCACTGCTGGGTATATACCCAGAAGAATTGATAGCAGGGACTCAAACAGATATATGCACATCAATATTCATAGTAGCATTATTCACTTTTGCCAAAGTTGGAATCAACCCAATGCCCTTCAAAAATGGATAAACAAATTGTGGTATATACATACAATGTTATATTACTCAGTTGTAAGAAGGAATACAGTGTTAACACATAGGACAACATGGATGAATCTTGGGGACCTTATGCTGCCTAAAGCAAACCAGGCACAGAAGGACAAATTTTTACACAACCTCACTGATATGAATTAAGCAAATTGAGCAGACTCAGAGTTAGAGCCTGGAAGATAGGTTTAGAGGAAAATAGAAAGGGAGAAGAAGGGTGTGAGCCAATGTCCATATGGGCAAAATCTATGATAAGGTGAAAGTGTGTAGTTGGCAATGGAGGGGTATGACAGGGGTACAGTTATACTATTGGGTTGGGTGGAGCAGGTTTGTCAGGGATAGGTTGGTGGGGGTGGGTTGCACTGTCCATGGAACTGGGAGGAAGTTTAGGGGAGGGAGCAGATGAACACTGGGGATTGGTGAGTACATGGTTGAAACTATAATGCTGGGAATGCTCTTTTGGCAATATGGCAAGGGGGAGTTACTGGTTTAGGGTGTTGGGTCTGGGGGACATTTGGGACAGGTTGCACCTAAGGCAGGCTTCTAGGGAGTACATGAATGCTTAGCTTGTCATAGTGTGTTATATCAGTGGGTGGAGACCCAGATAATGAGTGGGAAGTTGGTAGACTCCCATTCTGGGAAGGACCACTATGTTCTCAAACAGAGGGGTGGAGTCTCTTGAGAATATGGGCCATGCCTAATAGGTCAGGACAGACCAGTGTGTCAAGCCCTCATTGTTGTTGCAAATAACTATGAATCTTGTCTTTCAAGAAGTGAAGCCTGGTGGTTGCCATGGGTCTCAAGGGGAGGAGGAAGGAGGAATAGAATAGATGGAACAGGGGGCATTTTTGGGGCAATGGAAGTGTTCTACATGATCTTGCAAAGATGGATACAGGCCATGTTAAATTTCAACAAAATTTATAAAAGTGCAAGGTCCAAAATGTAAACCATAATGTAAACCATTTGCCATGTTTGGTAGCTATGTTTCAATTTTTATACATCAGTTGTAACAAATGCTCCATCCACATATAAAATGTTTTTATTAGGGGAAGGGGGAAAAGTGGGAAGATGTTGGGTATATGGGAGTACTCTCTATTCTGTATGTAACTTTTCTCCAAACTAAAACTTCTTTGTGGATAAAATAAAAAAAGTGAGACACTGGGGTTACAAATGGAAGAAAAATCACTGTACATACAGGACAACAGATCTTACAGTGATGAAAGCTAAAATATCCAAAAAAATTAAATATTTTTTCAAAATTTTTATTATTCCAATTTTTTTATTTGTAATTTTTTAATTTCTTGTATTTTATTTCTTTTTTAAAAACTATCATTATTATTTCATTCTCTCATGAATTGTATTTGGCTATTTTATTGGCTTCATTTTTGAAGAAGTTTTGGATCACAGAAGGGTTACGGATGTGGCAGAGGTGGATCATTGGTGTGGGGTGTCAATGATGGAGGACACATGGGCATACATATAAGGCATATTAATGTGGTCGAATGTTCATGGGAGATTGTTACTGTGGATGGAGATTCACACAATAACTGAAAGAATATCAAATTCCTATCCTGGGCAGCACTGCCACATTCTCTAATGGAGTAGCAATTGTTGTTTGTAAATGCAATCAGCCATAGATGGAATCAATTGAATAATTATTTAAATCCACTTATGAAACACACACACAGTGACAATCAAGCCAATGCTTGTCGACCAAACTGGACACCATAACCCAATGAAATTGACACATGAAATTAAACATCAAAATCCAAATCTAATAAACTTACCATCCATACACATCTTAAATGATATTTAATTTCTAAATAAAGTCAATAACACAGACATACTTTCACCAAACATAATTCAACTGTCCTGCATACTACCCAAAATGCACTAACACTGTCCCCAGAAGAGGATGTAAGAACTTATGCAATATTAATGATTATCATTTATATATTATAACTTATATAAAATAACATAAAATTAGCAAAATTTACTTAGTATTATATACAGATAAGGGAGAGAAAAAAAATATATTTGTTTTATGAATTTGTATTTATGGGTACAAATATATCCACAACAAAGAAAAAATTACTTCTCATTTCAGCAACTGGTTGTTTGTCCTAGCTCATATTTATAGCCATCCCCTTCTTCTACCCATTCCATATTCACTGTACCCTCAGGAAGCATCTCAGCTGGTCATGACTATTTGCCTGGTTTACCGATCCAATTTTTCAGTCCTGACAGAGCTGGGCTTTAGTAGTCTGCCTGGGGTATATTGTTGCAGTATTCCATTTACTTTAACCACAGGGCATGGTAGTATTAAGAGATATCCTATAATTAGGATCATTCACTTCAGCCAATGCAGTAATTCCCTTCTTTGGCTGTTGATTCAGAGGCATGTGGAGCACAAAGTGGTCCAGTGGCAATCTTATCCTCCAATTCAAAGGCAACATTCTTGTGTCACCTTATGGGAGCAGTCTTCCTTTTGGGAAGACTGCCTCTAAATCAGCAGAGCATAAGGTCAAAGATACAGGGAACAAAGGTTTTCTAATGAATCAATAGTGTAATACTGAATGGTGCAACTGCCATTTCCATACCTTATTTCCTGGACCTGTGAATCCTGCCAATGGGAGAAACAGCACCATAGAGTGGACACTGATTTAGAGCCTCCTGGAGAACACTGCCTAGCACCGCAAGGTATTACCACTCACATACTATTAATATAATAATGCAGTGTTCCAAATGCCATTCCACCATTCTATCAATTCAGCTACTTCAGGATGATGGGGAACATGATAAGACCAGTGAATTCCTTGAGCATGTGCCAATTCCCACATTTCATTTGCTGTGCAGTGGATTCCTTGATCAGAAGCAATGCTGGGTGGGAAATCATGATGGTACACAATGTAAGCACACAGATGGTAGTTTCACAGAAGCATTGCATGCAAGGAAAACATGTTGATATCCAGAGTACAGATCTATTCCTGTAAGAAAAAAAATATTGTCACTTCCATTATGAAAGCAATCCAATATATACAACTTCCCACCAGGTAACAGGCTGATCACTTTTGGCTATGGTGTCATATATAGGGCTGACTGCTCTCTGTTGCTGGCAGATTGGGCACTAAGCTTTTGTTCTAGCTAGGTCAGCCTTGGTGAGTGGAAGTCCATGTTTCTGAGTCCATGCATAACCTCCATCCTTACCACCATGGCTACTTTGCTCATGAATCCATTGGAAAATGACAGAACAAGTCATCCTGTACACATATTATAAAAGTCACCCTTTGCTAAAGTCACACTCTGGTAAGCATTCATATGGGACACAAAAACCTTCCTGTTTTATGCCCATTCAGAAAGGTTTATCCACATACTTCTTCCCTAAATCTCTTTGTCACCAGTGTTTCAATGATGCTCCCTCCAAATACCTGATCATCAAGCTTAAATCACTGGCCACAATCCAGGAATCAGTATATAAATGATACATGACCGGTCATTTCTTCTCCAAGCAAAATGAATAACCAGGTGTACTGCTCAAAGTTCTGCCCACTGGGAGGATTTCCCTTTATCACTGCCCTCCAGAACTGTCTAGAAAGTATCTGTAGTGCTGCAGCTGTCAACTTACAGGTGGTATGTATGTATATATATATATCATGCAGAACCATCTCAATACAAGCCTGAAATTTTCCTTTTCAGTCAATTGGTCATAGAGATCTCCCCATGAGGCCATCATTGCTGCCTAGGAAATAGAAGGCAATGAGGCAGGAGTGGGGGCCAAGGGCATATAGGTCATTGCCTCCTGCAAGTTACTTGCACCATCAGGGCCAGCATGAGACCTCTCATATACACCAGTTCCATTTTGGGAAGGAGTGCTGCTGTGCACATCCAACTTCAATAGATCAGAAAATATCCAGCTCTATAGGGTCTCCTGGTAACTTGGTGGCCCACGGTTAAGTAAGTGTTCAGCCTCTACTAAGACTCCATAGCAGGGCAAAAGGTGTTTCTCAAAAGGAGATTAGTTACCTACAGAGGACAACAGGGATTTCTTCCAACTTCCTTGGCATCTGTATTGTGATGCTACCATAAGGTAATGCCAAAGACAGCAAGTGGCCTCTCTATTTGCCACTGAAACTTGCAGCACCATTGGATCATATGACCCAAGTGACAAAGCAGCTTGCATGGCATCCTGAAATGTTACAGACCCTCCTCTTGTCCAAGTCATTACTCAAAACTAGCAGCTTTTCAGGGCACTCTGTAAATGGGTCCACACAAATGAGGAATATTTTGCCTCCAAAATTCAAAGAAGCCAAATAGGAGTTTTTCCTGTTTTTTTGCTTGTAGGAAGAGCCACACGTAACAGCTTATCCTTCACCATAGAAGGCTTATCTTAAAATGTCCCATACAAGAGATCACCAATACATTTTACTGAGGAGGAAAGTCCATGAATATTTGTTGATTTTTTCTGCACCCATTGACATGAAAATGCCTTACCAGTAAGTGCAGAGTAGTTGTTAACTCTCACCAGGTCCAGTCAGCAAAACATCATGAATAGAATGCACCAGTGTGATGTTTTGTGGCAGGGAGAGACAGTCAAATTTCCTTGGTTTAGATTATGACATAGGTCTGGAGAGTTGATGTGCCCGTGAGGTAGGACAGTGAAGTTGTGTTTCTGGATATGCCATGTGAAAGCAAACTGTTTCTGGTGATCTTTAAAAGTATTAAAAAATCAGTATTTTCCAGATCAATAGCTGCATACCAGGTTTATAGTTTTCCAAATGCTATAAAATACCATACAACAGGTTGGCTTAAACAATGGGAATTTATTGGCTCCAGGTTCTAAGTGAGGAAAAGACCAAAGTCAATGCAGCAGCAAGGCAACACTTTGTCCTTGAAGACTATGGAATTCTATGGCTGGCTGCCAGCGACCCTTGGGTCCTTGGCTTTTGCCTCAAATGTCAGTACACTCATCTCCTTTCTCTTCTGGGTTCCTTTGCCTTCCAGCTTTTTTCTGTAGTGACCTTCTCTATAAGGCCTCCAAGAATAGGTTTAAGAACCATCCTGATTCAGATGACTACATCTTAACTAAAAATAATATCTTCCAATGTTCTTGTTTACAATGGGTTCACACTCAGAGGAATGGATTAAGATTAAGAAAATGTTTCTGAGGTACGTAATTCAACCTGCCACACTAGGTTGAGATATATTAATTTGCTCGAGAAGTGATACCATATATGGAACAGCAACTGCAGTTGAGACAGTGCCTGCAGAAGTTTATTAATATCTAGTGGATCCTCCAAGATTCATCTGTTTTATGCATAGGCCAAATAGGATACATGAAGGGGATGTGGTGGGAATTACCACCCCTGCATTGTTCAAGTCCTTGATGGTGACACCAATATCTGCAATCCCTCCAAAATCCACTAATGCTTTTGCTTCATTATTTTGCTGGTTAGAGAAAGTTCTAGTGGCTTCCACTTGGCCTTTCCTACCATAATATCCCTCACTATACAGGTCAGGAGAGGAATGTGGGGTTTCTGTCAGTTGCTTATTATGTCTATTTCAATTATAGATTTTGGAACTAGGAAAATACCCACAGAATGGAATTAATAATCCAATTAGAATCACTGTAGAGCCAAACCTGAGCTAAAATTCCATTTATCACCTGACTTCAATTAGCACCTTCATTTACTGGAGGAGCACAGTGACATTTTGAATTTCATAGAATTCATGTTAGTTCAGAGCCAGCATCTAATAATACCCAAATATCCAAACATTTCTGTATCCCCAATATACAATCAGCTAGGTAAAATGCTATTGGTCTATTTGGATATGCTGGAAGATTAACACTACACATTTTTTGTCAGTATAGTAGGCTCCTCCCCACATCCCCTTGGTCTTTCCTTGTTTTAAGAAATTCAGGTCCCATAAGCTGCCCCAAGTCTGAGATTGATTGAGGGACCAGGATTTTGTGTGTATGTGTGTGATTCAAATTAGGCTTCAGTTCACTTAACCTAGAACTCTTCTTGTTATAGACATTAAGTCAGAATCTAGTAGACTTCAAATCCATTTATCTTCTAGGTGCTTCAAGATCACCTAGCCAATGTCACATATCTATGAGTCAGACCATTCTGATTACAACTTTGACTCTACTGTCCATTAGGGTAGCCATATATATCTTGTCCTTGGCAATTAAGTGCCGCCACATGGCTTCTGTCCACTCAGAATCTGATAAATCCCATTGTTTTTAAGGATCCTACTTTGGTGACAGCAGTTCCCACACTAATTTCTGATATATGGAAAAATGTGACCACAGGGCCCTAATAGAGCTGCTCTCAATTTATTCTTCGCAATTTTGGTGAGATGTGTGACCTCTGGACATTCCTTGGATGGGTGAGCAGGTCTTTCACAATGAATCCACTCCAACATTACAGTCTGTCTAAGTCTTTGGGTCCCCTTATCTACATTATACCAGGGCAGTTTTGGCATTTTAACCTCACTTAATGTAGGCCACTGTTTGGCCTATGCTTCAGCCAACCAATTGAACATACTGATACAACCCTTCTAACCCCTCGAGTTACATGATTGAGTCCAGAATCTCTGCTTAGTGAGCTCAGATCAATAAATTCAGCCTGATCCAATTTTTTGTTCCTCCCACCATTATCTCACATCCTTCTTATCCATTCCCATGCACATTTCCCTGAATTCTTTCTCAACATTTGAAAACTCAGGCAGTTCTTTTGTAAAATTTTGGGGCTATTGGGACATTATTGTATTCATAGGTCTGGAATAAAAGAGAGGTGATAGCAGTGGGTCATGAGGGGAATTTGTTAGGTCTTGAAAGCCCACTATATCAGGAGGTTCCATTACAGTTATGAGGCAGGCTAGTGGATTAGGAATTAGTAGATGTATGTGGAACCTGGCAGAAAAACTGCTGCCATTGAACACGTGGCAACAATACTCCACAAGATGGCTGCTGGAAGAACCTTGCAAGAAACTCCAGAACGAGATTTCCTCCAGAAGCCAGGAGAATCCCCAGATTTTCTCCAGGGACATTATAATTGGGCCCTACCAGGGGATTAATGCCTGGGGTAATCAATCAAAACAGCAAACAACTGGGAACCATCCCTTGTCATTAGCAAAGGGGCAGAATAATAAATGGTTTAAAAGGCAAGTGACAAAATAATACACCCCCCTGCTCTTGCCTTCTACCCCCCTCCTGGAACAACATGCTAATAAAACCTAGGCATTTGTAATCTGTAATGGGGAATTGTAGTCTGTAAGTCAGCCCTCTATATCTCTTTTCAGGCCCTTTCCTTTCTAACTGGGACCCATAATCTGTTATTTTCTTCCATTTCTCTTCCTTCCCTTCCTTAATAAATTACTGGCCTAACTAAACTGGCTTGCACTTAAAAGTCATGTTTTGTAGCTTAGCCAATAACCTAAGAAAATCTGGCAACATATTTGGTACTGACAGCCAGGAGATATTGGCTAGTCAAATTACTGGCTAATTATGAATTACAGCCTCTTTAAAAATGCCCTCTTTCGGTTATCTAATTTAAATGGGTTCACCCATCGGCTCCAAAAGGATGTAAACCTGGGAGGGAGGAGGCTGAGACACAGGACCTCTCTGCATCTGTGCCACATGCCCAGGCTTGTTAGATCTAACCCCAGCTGGGAGGGCAGGTATGCAGGGTAGGGGATCAAAGCAGGGCCCTGCCAAGACAGGGGTTCCCAGGCCAAGCTCTGGGCACAGAGAAACTGATTTTCCAAGTCTTTTTAGCAGCCACTGGCTTTGCCCTCAGGCCTATCTGCCATTGGCTTCTCCTGCTTTTTCCCCTCAGAGGTAGAGGTAATGGAGGAGAGCTGGTGGTTTGCATCTACCCATGCATCCCAGCCTCAGTATGCCTTCCTATTGACCACTGGCTACCTGGACTGGGATGGGGTAGAAAGGTGGCAGCAGGCAGGGCCAAGGTGGATGCCATGGTGTGGCCCATATTCCCTTTCACAGGGGGTTCACAGGCCAGGGCTCTGGTCATAATTAACCTTGACCCACGTTTAATCTTCCCACTTCCTACTACTGAATTTCTCATTACAGGTTTGTAAAATGCTTGGGAATGTCTTAGAAACTGTAAAACAAAACGTATTTGCTAGTGAGTTTTAGCCCTACCCATGGTACCAGAAGCTATTGCCTAAGGGCCCCAAGGCCTGTTAGTTGGGACAATTAATCTTGAATATATTAATGGATTTTGATGGCTGGTATAACAGAAACTCCCAGGCATAAGCTAGGACTGCTTTTTAAGACCTTTTGAAAGAAAGATGGAAGACGGGTTTTTTTGCCCCTTTTCCAAGAAGGAGCAATATTTGGCTTGGCAGCTTCTGTCCAAAATCTATTTGGTCTGTCTCCCAAGTCAAGAATGGCCCTGGAAATGCTCAGCAGCAAGGGCTCTGTGATTCCCAGGGTGGGTGGAACCAGAAAAATAACTTGGAACATCTCCAGGACTTGCCTTGGGCTCTTCAGTTCAGAGAGCAGCAAAACAGCCTCCAAAACTTAGCTCAGGTGCTTCAGTTTGAGTAACAGCGTAGTCAGTCTCAGACCATGGAATGTAGGGGTGCTGAGAACCAGAGCAATAAACTCTGAACATCCTCCAAGATATTCCTTGAGTGCTTCAGTTCAAAGGGCAGCCAAACATCCCCTGACACTTAGCTCAGGATCTTCTGTTTACGCAACTGCTCCCAAAGTCTCCCACCAATTCAGCTTGGGTGCTTTGGTCTGAACTTCAGAGTGTTCAAGCATCCCCCAAGACCTGGGCCAGCCATGGGGACACCCATCAGCAGGGCTCTGGATTAAATTCTCAGGGCACTGAGACCAGAGGATGAGCTCCAAATTATTTGGAGTGGTAAATATTTTATTCAGACATGGACTCTGAAACACGGGGTCAGTTGACTAAAAATTCTTCTTCATTCTTCCAAGAATAATGGACATGGTTTCTAGCCCGCCAGTAGAATCCCCATAGGAGTATCTTCTCCAGAATTGGGAAAATTTGCCTACTGCTGGTCTACATGGCTACAGTATAGCCAAGAGCAGCCTCTGTATGGAACACTGAATTCCAGTTAAACCAGTGTAAGAGAGGAGGACACACAGATATGAGGGCCAGAAAATTCATGTCATGTCTCCTTAAAGAGATGAAGACATACACCTCAAACTTCCATTAACTCCCTGTTAGAAAACAGCCTTCTCAGTTTTAAACTCATTTGTACCTAATAAGGGGGGTGAATAGGAATCAAGATCCAGACTGGTTACCAAATTCCTCATATGGCATCAATTAAGATAAAAAAGTTCCTAGAAATGCTAGGGTTATAAAATTCTCTCTTCAGTATTAATCTGTACTTATCTTTGTGTTTGACTCTGAAATCTGTGTTTAACTTTGTCAGGTTGCTTGTGCCTAGGAAATCAGATTTGGGGGTCTCCTGTTAAAACTGGATAATGGTGAAAGGTAAACTAAAAATGAGCCTTCAAATGTCAATACTGGCTTGCAATTAGATTTAATGTATAAATAACAAGTAGAATTAGTTCAACTGCTAAAAAAGCAGAAAACTTAACAAAACTAATAAAATTCTTGTGGCTTCGTTAATAAAATTACCCAATCTACTTTAAAGTAAAAACTTACCAGAAACTATAACTAAGAGTTAAGATCATTAGATAGATGCTTAATATTATAAAACAACAGAAGGATAATAACAAATTATAACTGGGTGTATGTAGCCTAAACGTCATTGGTTGAAATTAACCAGTTTATGTGGTTATGGTTATAAGGAGTTTGTAAAAGTATCTTCTAAACTGAATCATTTCAATAGCTAATTCCAGGAAGCCATTTACTAAAAATCTAAATTAGTAGCAATGGCAAAAAGTAAATTCATAGCAAGGAAACCTGTAGGAGGCCACCTCAATCTCCATATTCAAGTGGTGGTAATGAAAGGTAATCTTGATTCCATTGGGAATCTTCAGTTTTCATAAAATAATTAAGAAAATAAATTTTCCTGTACTGCTAAAGTAAAATACCTGCTAATTAACATCTGCATGGAAAAGGTGTAGAAGAAGCAAAGTACTAAAAAGTTAAGTTCATTTGATATGTTACACATTGCATTGGAAGTGTTTTTAAAAAGTATATAAAAATCAAGAAATAGACTTCGGCATTGTCAAACTCTCTTGTGAATTTAAACCAGGCCTTCAGTACACTGCATTTTGCCTCTCCATTTGAGTTATTGGCTAGGTTGGTCACTGACCTCTAAAGCAATAAAGGTATCTACTACATCTCTGGTTGTGCTTCTGAAGTCGATGGAGACTATGTTGTGGTTTTGAACTCCTGCAGCAGCAAATGATGACTTGATATAGCCAGATGTACAATGGCCATCGACTCCAGACTGGCACTGTTTCATGGTGCCAAAGGGTGTTATGCACCAGGCTGGTGGAATACTGGAGCCTACGTTCCTAGCTTCTCTCTAGGGTCAATGGTGCTGCAGCATGCTGGCTGTGTGAAGAACCTACCAAGTGGAGCAATAATTACCAGAGTGATGTGAGTAGAACATAAATAAAATTGGCATTACGGCCTGCTCCCATGGAGAAATAACATGTAGGGTATTGCAAAACTGGAGCTTAACTTTATTAATTGCAGCTCAAAGAGAAACTTACGCCTAAATTATTGCATTAATTACGATTAAGTACTGTACCTATATCTCTTCAATTCTAGATATATGCCTGATGATTATGGTGGTATCTTTTCTATTCTAGACCATATGCAGAGGGATATTGAACATGTTAAGAGTCCTGATAAACTTCATTTTCTAAGTAGTTAATGAACGTGCTTAACCCAGGTATGTCTCCTAGCATTTGTCCCACTCATACCCTGGTTAGGACTGGAAGACCCACATGCCATCCTATCAGGGCTAAGCATTTTCCCATCAGAAGGGTAACAGCAAATGAAGTAGCTAGGACCAACTTCAGCTTAGCCCCTTCAAGATGGTCTGTGTGGTAACCTTTCCTCACCCAGGACCTGCAAACCAGGTTCTGATCAAAACTGTGGCGGCCATCAACGGAGGTGCTTAGCTCTTGTCAAGACCAAAATCGTGACAAGGTCCGTGGCTGGTCAAGGAGGGATCAAGGATACCCGACTTGCAGAGGAGAGCTAAGCACTTCAAGACTTGGAGCCTAATTTCACCCTGTTTATACTCTTACAAAGGCCATTTTTTGAGCTCCTTGAGAAATATGCCTCATCGGGCGCTGGACTGGTTAG
>JAQZBX010005276.1:0-56983 GCA_029593785.1 Cabassous unicinctus
GGGCTCAGCCTCGGGAAAGAATCAGGAAGGCGTGGTGGAACGGGTTGGAATTGGTATTGGATCAGGAGCTGTTTCAGACACGTTGAGCCCGAGCTGCCCACTGACATCTGAGTGGAGATGTTAGGAGCAGATGGCTTTCTGTATCCGGAGTTCTGAAGAGAGGTTAGGGCTGCAGATGTAACTTTAGGAGCTGTTGGCCTTTAAAGCCAGGGAATGGTATGGGATCACCAAGGGGTGGACAGGCAAGAGTATAATGACAATAATGGCTAACATTTTATTTTTAAGTCCTGGGCATTCTGCTAAGCACTTCCCAGCATTCCTTCTCTTTTTCTCCATTATAATTCAATGAAGTAGGACTTTTATTTTCCCATTTTATAGAGAAGGCACCCAAGGGACAGAGAGGTTAAATAAATGATTCAAGGTCACATAGCTACTAAGAGTCAGAGTCAGCATTTGCACCCAGGCCTGTCTGAATACAAGGTTTCCGCCCCCCTCCCCCTTTTTTTTCTCACTGGTTTTCTAAATTAAGGACCTAATTGTGTGCGTAGTTGGGAAGCCACTGAAGTTTTTTGAGCAAAGAAAGGACTCAACTTGGCTGTGGTTTGGGAAGAGGCACCTAAAGCTTGGGGGCGTCTACTGAATGTACTTGGAGGGAGGGGGTGGAGACCAAAGGCAGGGCTCGTGGGGACAGTTTGGAGCACCCAATGGCTGGGAATGGAGCCCCAAGAAGAGCTTTCCCTGAGTGGGGACAGCCCAGCTGTGACAAACCCAGTCTGTTTGGTACCTTGGCTTTTCCCAGAACTGTATCTTCTTGCCAAGCTGCAAGTCCCAGCTAGGTGGTAATTGGTCCCTTAAGGGACTTCTGCCTTTTCCCCTCTAGATAATTTGACAGATTTGAATGGACCAGAAGAGTCATTGAATAATTATCTAGTGATTAGCTTCCTCATGGAGTCCAGAGAGAATTGCTGGTAGAAAATTGGTAAATTCTTTTCATTCTTAATAAAACCTAACATTATCTTGCTAATGCCTGATATTAAAAGTTCAAAGTCATCTCTATACATTGATCTTCAAAGGAAGAGATTTCCTAATTTATTTGACAAGGCCTGAAGAGATGAGGGTGAAGTTCTCTTCAGTTGGGGATTTTAAAACATTGACGACGTTTGCAACACACTGAGCCCCAGTCCCCTTCCTCTATCCTCCTCCTCATGCTTGGCTCCCTTGGAATCCCTGGGCTCAGTTGCAGCATGTGACTTTCTGAGCATTCCGAGCCCACTGAGGGGCAGGACCTCCTCCTGAGGAGGCTGGCACCCCCATTTCCTTCCCTGGTTTGAAGAGGAGCTGGTTCTGGTGCTGTTTAATCGAACTAATTTAGAGGAGGAGCAGAGAGAGGTATGCACACAGCCAGCTCTTGGGAAGCCAATGTTTCTGGGGTATTAATGGTTCCTCAGCCCTTCCTGAGAAACCCTCTCTTAATAAAAATGAGTTGTTAACTCCTCTTGAAGTCCTATAAATTCAACTCTGTCCATTACAGGTAGCTACTGTGTGAGGAACCCATATAAATCTTATCCAGTCAGGGAGTGTTTAAAATGGCAAAGTTCAGAGTAAAGGTTTGACAAAGACCATAAATAAAACTTCAGAAGTAATGGAAGTGTTTATGAGCATCTGTGGAATTCCACACAAGAACAATGAGCATCGCCCAGGCTCCAAGAGATTGGTTGAGGTGTTGTGTTTGCCGTGAGAGAGAATATCCATCTTTATTTGGCCTCTGTTCAGAGAGGCTGGACTTGGAGAAGGCCCTCAGATGTGAGCAGTGCTCCATGGCTTGGCTTGTGAGAGAGGGATTTGTCATTGTCAGGGCCAGTGGCAAGTCCTGTCTCTGGAGGCTGCCGGAAGGAGTGGAACTTGCCAAAGACCAGGGCCTCACGTCAACCACAAGCCAGGCCTACCATGTGCCTTACACTGTGGGAAGGCTCTAGTAAGATAGTGATAACATCTTCCTTGCAACGAGCTGTGGGGCAGTCAGAGCAGTGTCCACCTCCAGTTCTTCAGCTAAAGAAATGAAATGAAGAGTGATTTGTGACTTGTTCAAGTGCTAGAGCAGATCATCACTGGAAGCTGGGGAGAGCCAGTGGTTCCCAGGCCTGCACTTCTCCATTGTTCCTCCCCTATACCTTAAATCTACCTCTCCATCAACAGTTATTGAATGTCTGCTCCATGCCAGGCCCTGTGCTGGCTGCTGGGCACATGGGAAGTCTCCTCAGTTTACCCTTCTCTCAAGGGCTTTTAGTTTACTCCCTTGGCCCACCCTCTGCTCCCTCTACTGGGAACCCAGAAGACAGTATGCAGGACAAAGCCACAGTAACATTCATTCATACATTCATTCATTCAACAGGTATTTATTGAGCATCAGTTATATTCCAGGCCCTATGCTAGGTGCTCAATATAAATAATGAAGTGTGCAAAGTTATGGTAAAAGGGATAAATGTTAAGAGTGGCCCAGCAGCAGCAAGATTGGCAGGTGGGGCAGGTGGCGGCTTCCTAGAGAAGGAGGGTGAAGGAAGACAGGTAGCTTCCAGGCAGGAATGGCAGAGTAAGCAAAGGGTCAGCGGAGTGAATGGGGGATGGGGAGCTGTATAGACCTGGGCCAGCCAAGTGGACAGCAGGCAGGCCACTCCTGGCAGTGTCACCTGTGGAAACCGTGTGTTGCTCTAGGAATGGGACTCCAGTTTGGGGTCTTTTGGCTGCAGCCAGGAGCTGAAATGTAGGCCTCCAGAGCTGGGGTGTGGCTGGGGGTGTGCTGGGAGGGTGGCCTTCCTTCCTTCATGTCCTTTCTCTCCTGCCCATCTCTGGGGTCAGTTCCAGGAAGCTGTTGCATTGTAAGCCTCTGACTCCCAACAACCCTAGAAATAGGCCCTTGTGCCAGGCAGAGCTGTCCCATGCTATGACCCTTGTCTCATGTCTGTCGGTTGTCCTGGCTATATACCTTGTGTCCCCCAGGAAGCCTGGGTTCTCCAAGCCTAGTCTTCTGTGGTCCCAAAGACCTCAGCACACGCTTGGACACATGGTGAGTGCCCCCAAAAGACGCTTGGCAGAGAAAACACAGGACACCCAGTAAAACTTGAATTGCAATGAAACAACTGATAACATTTCAGTATAAGTGTGTCCTGGATGTTGCATGCAATCTTTGGGACATACTTATACTAAAAAATTACTCATTTATCTGAAATTCAAATTTAGCTGGGCGCTCTGTGTTGTTGTTGTTGTTGTTGTTTTTAACTAAATCTGACAACCCTATCCCCAAAAGCATACTGATTAGTTATTGAAACTCCAGGGTTTCTATGTTCATGGGACCTTCAAGTTTTAGGAACAAGACTCACCTAGAAGTATAGAATCCTGCAGAGGTGAAGAGCTCAGGCTCTGGACGGCACTGCTGGGGTTTGAGTCTCATCTTTCATTTACTAATTACTGGATCTTGTAGTCTTCTCATCTGTAAAGTAGAAATGGTTCTAGTCCCTACCCCATAGGTGAGGAATAAAGGAAACAATGCCTGGAAGTTACTAGCACAGTGCCTGGCGCCCAGAAGGGTAGCCATTGTTATTATTATTATTATTATTATTGTTATTTTCCTGCTACCTCACGGGGCCTTACAGGTGCTCTGTAGCTGCTCTGGGGAAGTCCCTCCTGCCACTTTAATCCCTGCTTCCCCTCGGGGAGGCTGCCCTCTCTGGGGAGGCCCCCTGCTCCTCCCCTCTCCCCTGAGTAGACCAGGTTTACTTGGACCTTTCAGGCCTCCATCTCTGCCTGAAAACATCCCGCCTCTACCTAATGCAGCTGAGTTTATGCCCACGAATGTGGCCCGGGCAGCAAATCCTTTGGTAGACTTTATAATGGGACATAGATCATTACAGATGGGACTCAGGTTTTACAAAATATTTTAGGAGGTAGATAAATTAGGTCATGAAAAGTGCATAAGGGACATCAATTATGCAGGAGCCAGAAGAATGATTATAAAGTGATCTGGCCTCAGTTTTTGCCCATGAAACATTTAACTGTGGCCATTAAAGTAGAAAACAGCCCTTGTGCTCTACTCCAGAGGAGGGGGCTGGTCCAGGACGCAGGCCTTGCCCAAGGAACGCTGGAAAGTTCGAGGTGACCTGTTCTGCCTGTGGGCATTTGGGAAGCAAAGGGCCACCCAGCAGGTATAGAAGATGCGGACTGACTTCTTTGGGTAGGGAAGGTCCTGGAGAAGGGAGGCTCTGGAGCACATGTGGCCAGCTGAGGCCAAGCTGGGGGTGCCTCCTCTGACTCAGCACCTCCTCCTCTTTCCCAAGGTCTCCTCCTGCCCCTGTGGGCATTGGCCTGGGCACACGGGTGCTCCACCTGGTCATCAACTAACACTCCTTTGGGAGGCATTCCCGGGCCCCCTTCCCTGGGCCTGGTCACTCTTGGACTAGTTGGTCTCTCTTTGAATCAGGGTGTGTTTTTACTTGGAGTTGGTCTTTTTGCTTTGGGCCCACCTGTCTCTTGACGTGCTGCTACAAACAGCCATCAGAAGGAAGAGGGCACAATTGCAGTGATGGCAGTGCTCAGCGGCGTGCCTTCAGTGGGGTGAGCGGAGAGTGGTTTGTAGGACTGAGTGTTCAGAGCCCCTGATCACCTTGTGAAGGGAGGCAGAGCAGGCAGGTGTCCCCCGTGGAAGGGTGGGTCCCTGCCTGAGGTCAGAGGAGAAGGGCTATGTTCCTCATGGGCATCCCCCATGGCCCCATCCCCCTGGGCCTCTAGTTCTTCCTCCTCTAAAGCCACCATGTACGGGGTTCTGCTTATTTCTGCCTTGCTGCTCGGTAAGGGCAATGAACCTCTTCTTGGAGTGGAGGAAGTGATGATATGATTTCCTCCTTAAGATCACAGGCTTGGGATTCCAGCAGATCTAAGATCATGTCCCTGTTCTGCCATTCACAAATGGTGTGTCCTTGGATAAATTATGTCCCCTCTCTAGGCTTCAGTTTTTCCAACTGTAGAATGGGGATAGCAATGATGCCTAGCTCACAGCCTGCCTGTAAATTGAATTCTCTGACGGGACCCCTCAAGGAATGGTTCGTTCTTTGAGGTATGAAAGTAGGTGTAAGGCCTTTAGCCCTGCTTGGCCTTTCAGGGATTGGAGTTTGGGGGAAAGCACTTGGCCTTCCTGGCCTCAGTGTATCCACCCATAGAATAGACTTAGTATTGTGGTCAGGTTAGCCGTAAATATCAGTGAGTCCACTTTTCGTATGCTGAAGACATTTCTCCCCAGGACGCCCCTACCCATCTATTGTAAACTTGAGTTATTGGAGCACTACTGCTATTACTACTGACGACAGCTAAAACGACTCATCTAAAACTTCCCATAGTGCCAGCACCACAGAGCTAGAAGCCCTGCACACATTCCCCCATCTTGGTGGATAGTGTAGTTGAGGCCTAGAGATGTTAAGTGATGGGCTCAAGGTCACAGAACTAGTAAATGGAGGATGCAGGAGATGCCCGTGGAGAGAGAAATAACAGGCAGCCTGGCATGGGAGAAGCTTCTCCACGTCCTGCCTGTGAGCTCACCATTCAAGATTGGGGTGGGCTGTGGCGGTGGGGGTGGGAAGGGATGTCTACTGTTTTCTACAAACCTGGAAGAAGGACCGGGAAGGTGACTTCATTTTCTCTTGGATTACAACCTCAGTCAAGCTGCCCTAACTTTTCTTGAACAAAAGTCCAGTCTGGAAAGAGAAATAGTTCCCTAAACCATTTAAGAATGCTTACATGCCAAAAAGGACAAGATAGCACAGTACACAAGCAAAGAAAAGGGCACAGGCCTGGCTCAGCCATTTTATCAGCGGATGGCTGAAAAAGAACTTGGGTTTTGCTTCTTAGACATTTTACACGCAGTGCAAGGAAAGTTGAAACGATAGAGCCTGGAGCTCAGTCTAGGCAAGAGATTCCACCATGATGAAGAATGCCATAGGATATGCGAGGGTGTGTGTCTGTTGGGCTAGGGCTGGGTTTTTTATAGATGTATATATAGAGAAGACTAATTTATTGCCCAAACTGGGATGCTTTTGAGAGTGAAAGGTGATATTAATAATTCTGCTGGGGTAATAGGCATTAAATGAGTGCAATTGCAAATTATTCCTGTTTATTAAAGCAGCCCCACTGTCCTCTATTGAGCATAATCCTGTTTATTTATTTTGAGTTATATCTATATTTAAAAGTCACATGATAGTTAACTGCATTGAAGTTGACAGTTAAAAGGCAGAGAGAGTGTCTTGGAAGAGGAAAGCTATAGAAGCTCTTTAGAAGGCTGGAGGGCTGCAAAGCTGGGAGCATGGCAAGTTTCTGCACTTGAGTTCTACCACCTAAAGGGGACTTCTAGTGACTTGAGAATCACTTCTTAAACTCTAAACTTTTAAGTCGTGTGTGTGTTCAGGGGGCTGGTGGTGGTGGTAGTGGTGGTGCTGCTGAGAAATGATGTTGCAAATCAACCATTAGTGTTTCTTATGGGAGCTCTGATGCCACTGTGCCTTTCACCTTCTCTAGCTTCCCGACAGAGGCAGGGACTGTGCAAGGCTCCTTTTCCCTCCCAGACAGGTCCGTCCTCGTGACCAGGCATGAGAATGAGAGCTCAGGCAAATGGCCATGGTTTCTGAGGGGAATGGGCCTGAGGGATGCAGCTTGGGTGACTCTTTGCTGTTGTGTACAACAGAAACGCTTCCCAGCTCTGCACTGCTCTAGGTCTTGGGCTGTACGAACCCTTGTTTAAGTGTCACAGTGACTTTGATGGAATATTGCTCCTGGGACTCTCTTGGTTTACATCTTCCCAACTATGCCATAGGAGAGGAATTGAGAGCTGCTCTTTCTGATCCTCAATTGAAAGGTCACAGGGAAGTGCTCTTACGGCCTGTCCCTGACCAGTCACGGAGCGCACTGAGGTAGGGCGCTGTGACAGGCCCGGCCTATGTCTACTTCTGGCCATGTGCTGGAGGTGACAGCCAGAAAGAAAGCGGCAGCTCCGCTTCCCACCAGGAGAAGGCGGAAAGCGACTTCTAGAAGACAGGGAGAATGTGGCAGACAAAGCTGTAGTGGCCCAGGGCACATTTTTGCCAACTGCAGCAGAACCAGTTTTAAATCAGGTCTTCACTGGTTTGATAGAAGGGGAAGCGTCTGATTTAAATTTGTATTTCTTGATTACTAGTGAACTTAAATATTTTTCCACAGATTTCTTGGTCATTTGTATTTCCTTTTTTGTGACTCACCTATAGGTGACTTCTGCCCATTTTGGTAGCTGCTGTTGTTGAATATTTCAGAGGAGAAATGGGGATGGGTGGATCTGAGTTTGCTATTTTCTGCTTCATTCAGTGGGTAATTGCATTAACTGCATTTACTACTGCTTGGAAAAAGCTGAGCCTTCAGGAGACTGATGTGGAATTCCAAGAAGAAAATTGCTCACTCCTTAATCAAATTTCTTGTATTATGAATGGTTATGAAATATTTTATGTGAAAATTATAATTACTGATGAAGGCCAATATCAATAGCCTCAGATAATCAGTATGTAACACTAATTAGAGAGAACGGAGTAACCCCAAATGAGTTGTGTACCGCCATTTGGGAATTGCCATAATTGTTGGCCAGCTGAGCTGGGAGGAGGCCATGCTGGTTGGGGCGGGTGCACGTATGTGGATGTGGAAGCCGAGTGTAAATGCTTTGCTGATTCAGAGGATGCCCCTCAGGTGAGCTACTTCCTGTCTCCAGTAATGTGGTGTCTGGGTTAATAGGGTCTCACTCCAAGTGGGGAGGATACCAGCCTGCGAGGAGAGACCTCTTTTCACGACTTGCTGCCTGTGTACATATCCCTCCAGCCCCTCCTACCCCTTCCAACACACAACCCCCCATCCCCACCCACTGCTGCTTAACCATTACTGGCTTTATTTGGAATATTGTTTTTGAGAGCTTTGTTCTACTTGCAGCAGGGGCAGCTGAACATGCTGTAGTGAGGGCTAACTGGCTGCAAAAGAAAGGTCAGGGTCACATTAGCATCCTAGTTCGGCCACCCAAGGTGTTTGTGGTTGTGGGAGGCAGGAGGGGGCTTTGGTCCCCGGGGCCCCCAGGCCTCAGCTGGCCATGCTGAGCTGTTCCCTCTTGAGAGTCCTCCTCAGCCATGGGGCAGCGTCTTCCTCTCCTTGGGAGGTGGGGTAGATGTGCTCACCAGGGCCAATGGGAAGGGTGAGCACATGCAGTGGGGAGCCCGAGGGAAGGAGGCAAGCAGGGGCCACCCAGGCTGGCCATGGAGTCCACTTAGGTGGCACCTCGCTGAAGAATTGGCTTCAGAGTCTGAATCCCAGCTTTGGGATCCCACCAGTTCTGGGGCTTTGGGAAAGACACTGAACCTCTCTGAGCTGCAGTTTCCTCATCTATAAATAGAAAATAATGATACCTACCTTGGGGAGGGCCATCTGTTCATTGAGGGCGATGGATGATTTAGAGCAGGGCTTCTTAACAAGGGGCCAATGAGCTTGAATTTAAATTCAGAAAAACATTATTCTTGTGGGGACATGTTGGTACGGGTGTGATATAGATATTAAATAGTATAGTGTGGACTTAGTAAGGGGTCCGTGGTTTTCACCTGACTGGCAAAGGGGTCCATGGAACAAAAAAGGTTAAGAACTCCTGATTTAGAGAGAGGGCACAGCCTCATTAAAAGCACAGGCTCAGAGCCAGGTGGCCTGAGTGCGAATCCTGGTTCCACGCCTCTTACTTGCTGGGTGACTTTGAACAAGTTATTTAGCCTCTGAGTCTCAATTTTCTTACATGTTTCACAAGGATAACAGTACCAGCCTCACTGGGTTGTCCTGGAAATTAAATGAGTTGTAAGGAACTTAGAATAGTAAATGCTATGCAGGTGCTTGTTAAATATGAATAAATAGAAAGTTATGCAAATTTCCCTGCTATGTGGCAGGTAGCACTAACAAAATGCTCAAAAACTCCACTGTGCTAAGTGCCGGGGTTCAATAGGTGAACAAGCCAGACCCGGGTCCCACCCTGACAGTCTAATGGGAGACACAGACAGTAAACAAGGAAATAAAACGAGATGAGTTCAGACGGTGGCTCGTGCATTGAAGAGAACTAAAGCAGGGTAAGGTGGAAAAGAGTGATGAGGAGCGAGGGAAGGTTATTTGAAGTGGCTCTTGGGGAGGCGAAGCAGGACAGAGGCCTTAGCAGGTGCCATCAGCTCTGCCGTCCCTGCCGGCCCCTTCACGATGCTGGGACACACTTCCCGGGGCTGTCCCTGTGGTTCTTTGCTGGAGGACCTGCTGCTACAACTGCTTTCCCTCCACGTGGAGAGCAGGTGGTGCCTGGGAATTTTCCTCTCCTTTGGGGGCAGACCTTAATCCACGACAGATGGGTGCAATGTATACAGCCACTGGCCCCTTGTTCCAGACGGGGGCAACTCCCAGGGGCCACCTATGCTGTTCCCAGGGCTCCCCTGAGGGGTTGAGTCAGAGCCACCCTCCGTAGGCCTTTGCTGGGTAGCACTGGTTTGCTTGGCCTCCTCCCTCCCTGCTCCTCCTTGCTCACGTCCCTGTGGGCTTTGTGTGGGAACACTTCCTAATCATCCACTTTCACGTGAAGCTTCCTTCTCAGGTCGGCAACAAGCTTGGCACCTTGAAGGAGCTACGAGGAGGCAGCAGAGAGCCGGGAGGTTGCCGGGAGGAGAGCCTGGGGAGGTGGGCGGGCGCCAGACCATTCGGGGCCTCGGGGCTCATGAGAGCTTTGAATTTTTTCCCAGAGCAGCAGGAAGTTATTGGAAGTTTTGGCCAGGGTGGTAACATGTAGGATTCATTTTGTGAAAACCTCTCTCTGGCTACCGTGTAGAGAATGGGCCATTAGGGGATAAGAGAGGAAGCAATGAGAGCAGGTAGGAGCTGGTGGCAATCACCGGAGAGAGATGGTGGGCTTGGACTAGAGGAGTAGTGAGGGGTGGGATTTGGGATTTGTTCTGGAGGATTCGTAGATGATTGGCGACAATTCATGTTTTAGACACATGGATTCAGTTTTATAGTTTTCCCAAAGTCAGAGTAGGGCTAAGAGTTCAAAATGTGGCCTGGGGGGCTGGCAGTGGTCCTGCAGTGGGGTTCATCCATCACAGACAAGAAGTGGTCTCTCCCTGCTCTGAGCGCAGGAGCCCCTGGCTGGTGTCTTTCTGCAACATCACTTTTTTCATTGTCCCAGGAGCTTGCCCTGCCCTCCCTCCCCCTGGGCCAGCTCAGGGCCTTGTTTGCAGTCACACCTGGACTGGAGGCCTCGACCCAGTCCCTGCCCCGCTCTGGGCCTGTTTCCTTGCCTTGGAAAGAAGGGGGTCAGCACTCCCACGGCCCTTCCGAGGGGGATTCTGGGGGCTTTTGCAGAGAGGTTTTGGAGAGAGCGCCGCCTGGCTATGAGAGGCAGAGGCTTTCTTTTTCCCAGAGGCACCTGCTTAGACCCAGCCTCTGGGAGGCCAGCTGAGACCCCCAGTTTTCCCAAAGGTAACCAGTGGTGTCCGGGGGGATATGATCTGCCTACGGGGACTTTTAAAATTAAAATTCCCTTCAGTCAGGAATTCCACTTCTTAGTGTCTACTCTGGAAATAGAGTGCCACATGTGTGCAAAGAGATATCTGTATGGCAGTTTATCACAAGTGGTTTTTAACAGCGACAAAATAGAAACATCCTTAAAGTCCTGGATATTAAATAATCTGTGGGGTAGCCATACTGAGATGTACTATTAAAGGATAAACATTCTTAAGATAGATATGTATACAGTGTTGTGGAAAGAGTCTCAAGATTTATTATAAAGTGAAAAGGAATGTCTGCAGAATAATCTGTATAGTCTACCATATAATAAATTATAACTTCATTTCTCTGGGCACATTAGAAGCAAACTGAAAACAGTGATTGTCTCAGGAAGGGCTGGGGTTGGGGCTGGTATCCTGAGGGGACAATTTGTTTCATACTGACATTTTGAATATTTTAAAAATGAGAATATTTATCAAAATTACTTGTATAAATGGAAAATACATGGGAAAAATACAACTAATATGACCTATAGACTATAGTTAATGGTAATATTGTAATATTTTTAGAGCAATGGCAAAGAAAGTACTTTATCAATGCTAAGGGTCAATAATGGGGGGTATAAGGGGGTATGGAATTTTTCCTTCTGGAGTAATGAAAATGTTCTGAAACGGACTGAGCTGATGACAGCACAACTCTGTGATGAAATGGAGAGCCACTGAGTTTACACTTTGGATGGATTGTACAAGGCAGGGGACTGTACAACACAGTGAACCCTGTGGTGAATGATGGTTAACAGCACAAACATGAGAACGTTCTGTCATGTATTATAACAAATACACAATACTAATTTATGGTGTTAATAATAGGATGGTTTGTGGGAAAAATACACCAAACAAAAATTTGCTGTTTCAAGCTCTCTATAAATGTCTTTATGGATTATAGATAGCAGTAATATCGTGACAATGTTCTTCCATTGTTTGTAACAAACGTGCGACAACAAGGTAAGGTGTTGGTGTTGGGGTGATATATGGGAGTCCTGTATGGTATACATGATTGTTCTTTAAAAACTGGAAATTAAAAAAATGTTCCAAAGGGGGGAAATTACTTACATAATTAAGAAGCTTAAAAAGGAACATAAAGTAATTGATACCTTTTATAAGAAATGTGTTAAATACAGAGAAATATCACCCTCTGTCCCAATATTAGCATTTTGGTGCATTTCCTTCTAGTCCATTTTTTTTCTGCATGCATTTTTACATGGTATAAAACATACTGTATATATAATACCCTTCTTTTTCTTCTTAATTTTTATCATAAACACTTTCTATGGTGTTTCAAGCTCTCTATAAATGTCCTTAATCGCTGCATAATTTTCCATTGTGTGTATTTAATCATTTCCCATTTTTCCTTCCCATTTAAAAAATGATCTCTCTTTTCCTGGGAAATCTTCCACCAGTCTTGTGAGACAATGAACTTGTTAATATTTCCGTGCCTGGACATGGGGCACAGTCAGTGTCTGTGTGTGTGTGTGTGTGTGTGTCTGTGCATGAATGAAGGTGATGGGGAAGCTGAGACACTGCCCCAGAGGTGGACTCTTTGTGGCCCTCCTGGGTAATTCAGGCAGAAGAGGCTGGGCCCCATTCAAGCCAGAGGCTCTTGATTACCGGGATAAATGGCAGTGGCACCTTTCAAATGCCCAGGCCTCTTCCGTGAAATAATTGACAGTAAATGGTGGGAGAGTGTTCCTACGAGGACTCTAGAGTCCTGGGTGGGAGGTCGAGTTCGGCGCTAGCTCTATTCCTTCTCTGGCAAACCCTTTCCCACCAGCCTGCCAACCTTCTGTGATCTGAACACAGAGAAGGAGGTTTCCAGAGATGTGTTCTGTGGATGATCGGGTCCAGGAGGAGCCTCTCGCCGGCAGTCGAGGAGGATCTGTGCCCTACCTCCTCTAGGCCTCAGGTTTTTGCTCTCAGAAATGAAGGTGTCTGTATCCAATAGAGTTTTAGCAGGAAAGGTAGGCTATGCAGAAGGGCAGTTTAAGAGAGGTTAAAGGAGGGTCATTTACAATGATAAGGAAAGCACCAAAGCACCCGGATGAGCAATATGGGAAACTTTCCCACCACTAGGCCTGAAGGGAAAGGGGAAGGAGCTGGCACTGGAACTCAGGGAGAGGCTGTAGTCATAGCAGAGAGGTGGTAAGCGGTCATACTAAATGGAGGTTTGATAGAGAGGGAACTAGGGGAATAAACACCCCGACCTCCCTTTCCTCCCATCTTCCAGTTTCCTGCTGGTGCCTCCCATCGACAAGCCCAATCAAAAGCCAGAGGTCAAGGGGACTTGGGGACCCTCATCTGTGCAGGCCAGTCACCTAGGGCACAAAGCAGGGTGGAGAAGGGATGGGGAGGAGATCAGGAGGGCAAATGAGGACTATCCAGCACATTCAGCCTCTGCTCTTGTACTCTGTCAGGATAAAAAACTGTGGCCCATACAATGGAAATGCAAAGTCCCATCAGCTATTGTATCTTAGTGTGATGATGCCAATTCAGTTATATTCCCACCAGGAATCTAGTTAAAATGTTAGCCTCTACTGGTGCTGTTCATATATGGTAGTGGAGAAAAGGGAAGAAAAAAAACCTAAGCAATTAACATAAAACATAGGGGCTATAGTCTGCTCCTGTGTTGGTCTCAAGACATAAGTAGATAATTATAGCTTCCATTTTTCAACAACCATTCCATGTGCCTCTGATTCTGTGCCAGCACCCTGGCTGGTTGGTTTATAATTTTTTAACTTGGTGGTGTGACCCAAATCTTTATTCCTATAGGACCAAGATGTTGTCACGGCCACCTTGCACATGGGCCTATTGATCAAGTATAAGGTGACCCGGGAAATGGGTGACTGACACACACAAAAACATGCCATTTCATCCATCTGATTGTTGAGAGCCTTTTCTACAAATGAATGTCCTCTGTTAAGCATTTATGTGGGACATGTATATCTTCACACAGGACTGTTCACTCTGAGCAGTCCTTCCTTGTACCTGTCTTCGTCTCCAAAGTTTCCACCTTATTCTTGATTTATCAGGCTATTTCTCTTTCCATGTGATGTGAGCAACTACATGTATTTTCTGCATTTCTGCCCAGTGGGAGGATATCCCTTTGTCATTGTCTTTCAGGATCACCCTTGAGTGTGGTTGCAATACATTGTTCACTTCTTATTGGTGTCAGCATATTGTGCAAACCCTTCAGTAAACCAGGTGGCGCTGTTCCCTCCTCTATTTGTTGATTATAATTCCCTATGAGGCATAGGTGTGGGTTGAGGCAGGCGCGGTGAAGCAGTAAGAGCAGGTACCCTGGGAGTCCAAGTCACCTACTGTACAATTGACTCTTACCTCCTGGACCTGTTTGTTCTTAATCTTATACACCGATTCCATTTGACAGTGGAATTCTGCCATGCACCTCCAACTTTATCATCTAGTGGCTTCTGTAATGCTCAGTTCAGGATGGGTGGTTTGTGTCCCATAGTTGCTTGGTGTCCCATGGTCTGGTGTTAGTCTCTGCCAGGGCTTAGCAGTGATCCAGAACTGCTTTAAACGTGGAGAATTGTTATGGGCAGAATTCTTCCTCTAAAACTTTGGAATTTGTGCTGTGATTTTCCTATTAAGGCTTGCCAGAGGTTCTCTCTAACATCTCTATCTGTCCCAGAAAATTCTAGAACCATCAGATATTCTGGGTCACCAAATAACAGGGCAGCTTATAGCCAGGACCTTCTGTAGAAATATCTCTTGACCAGATTTCTCTCAAAACTGGCAGACTCACCTGTTATCCTGTAAATAGGTCAGAGCAAGATGCTCAAAGGTGATATACATTTCCTCCACAATTCAAAGGGGCCCTATCAAGTGTTGTGCCTTTCTTTGTACTGAATGGGGGAAGGGAAAGCAACTTGTTTCTCACTTTAGAGGGTATATCCTTTGATACCTCTTTGGAAACTTCACTTATATGTCAGGTCCCTGGATTTTTGCAGGGCTTATTACCCATTTTCTGGCATACATATGTCTTGCTAAAATATGTATGGAACTTACTCATTCCTGCTCAACAGGTCCAATTAGCATAATGATATCAATATGATAGATCATTGTGATTTTTTATGGGCCAGCAAGACAATTCAGTTCCATCCAGACTATTTTGTGACAGAGAACAGGAGAGTTGACATAGCTTTGGGGTAAGACAATGGAAGATAAGCTGCTGTCTCTGCCATGTGAAAGCATATGGCTTCTGATCATTTCTACTGACTAGGATTTCTTTGTTAGGTCCATAATTGCATGCTGGTTTTTGTATAAGGAATCTGGTTTGCTCTGACAGGAATGAGGGCCTGCTTCAACCAGTGAGGAAATTTCAGGATTTATGGTTTCAAAGTTCTCATTGATCAAAATGTCCCCATGCCATATATCAGATCTCATGTATTCTCCACCAGTGACTTTACCTTTTAGCTCAGTGTTTCTCAACCTTAGCACTAATGACATTTTGGTATAAATGAGTCTTTGTTGTGTGTGTGTGTGACTATCCTGTGAATGTGCCCTGTACCCTCTAGATGACAGTAGTACCCCCTCTCCCCCTCATCCCCACCCCTCCACCAGTTGTTGCAACCCAAAATGTCTGCAGACATTGCCAGATATTCCCTGGGGGGCAGATCACCCCCAGGTGAGAACCAGTGCCTTAGTGTAAGAGAACTGGAAAAGATGTATATCCACTGGTACTGCAACTCTGCCATGCTTATACTTAGACCTTATGCTTGTTCCTCAGCCACATCTTCAAAAACTGCCATGAAGGCTTTCTGATTTTCTACCTGTACGTCTACTCAGGAATCCAAGGCTTTCATTTTGTCCTTTTTCGGCCCATCCCAGGGTCTTTGTAATCACCAATGTCATTATAGTGACAACATGCCACAGCCACTTCAGCTCTCAACACTTTGTCCTCCACCTGCCCTTATCACGTGCTGTCACCAGTGATAAGTGGAGTAATTGTAACACCACTGCCTACCACAGATGATCACTATCCCATTTGCCCTTAGAAAGGAGCTTATCCATGCTTTCATCAACTAGGTGAGTAACCCAATCCCCAAATCCCATTTTTAGGGGCCAACTATTCTCACAGGGGAAGGAAGGCACACTCAACAGAGCAATTCAAGGGAGGTTAAAGAAAGGACTCTTTACAAAGGTATGAGCAGGATGAAGGGACAACAAAAGGATGTTGCAGCACTGAGGTCTAGGAAAAACAGTAAGCCATTGTCTCCCCCAGCCCGGAAGGGGAAGGAGAAGCTACTGGAACTCAATGAGAGCTGCAGACCAGGGAAGGCCTCGCCCAGGTGCTTGTGGCCTTAGGTAGAGGAACACAGCTTCTGTGAAGTTACAGCCTGGAAGGAGGGGAGCTGGGGGAATAAATATTCTAAGCTCCACCCCCCCACATCCCCCAGTCTAAGCTACTCCTGGTGCCTACTACTGGCTGAACTGGAAGCCAGAGGAGAAGAAAACCTGGTTATGCTATCTATGCAGGTCAGCCTCCTTGAGCACAAAGCAAGATTGGAGAAGAACATGGAGGAGTGAACCAGGACAGTGTCTACCTGATCTCAACTTTTTTGTTTGTTGTTGGTGTTATTATATGAGCTCCTTTCTTTTTCAGTAATTTAATCTCCTAGCCTCCATTAAATTTTAAAAATCACTTAATCATTTTTGAGTGGTATATGATTTGGCTATTATTTTAATAAAAAAAATTAGATCAGTACATTGTTAAAGTTTATGTTATAGTTTATTTCACCCATAGTATTTAATAATATCAATTATATATTAGAAGAAATTAAACTTCTTCCCATTTAATAATAGATAATTTAATAATAAAAATAACAGCAAACATTTATTTTGTGCTTTCTAGTTATTAGGTGCCATACTAAGAGCTTTGCTTGCATTAGTTAATTTAATTTCTTTTTAATCAGTTGTGAAAGAAAAAGCATTCTTTGTTGACAAATTATGGCATCTATCATGTTTGGTTTGGGGACCGAATATATTAAGATGCCATTTGAAATTTAATTATGTGGTTCAACATCAAACAGATAAAAGCTGCTTTCATGACCTGCTGTTTTGGATTCTTGCATTTTGTACTAAAAAACCACAAATGGTTTATATATATATATATTTTACAATATTTGTGTTATATCTTAAATGACAAGATAAAAGAGATGGTTTCATGCTGTTATTTGTAAGCATTTTGCCACAAATGTTTGTATGGAACATATTGCATGTATGGATGGTCTTTATTCCCAACAAATGAAAAGCTAAATTAGATATAATTGCCACTGTATCTTTTGTTAAATGTTGAAATTTTGAAGTATTAAAGACATCTAGATGTACTAGAATGTGATTTCTGATCAGATGAATGCAATTTACTTAGCTGGCAAAATTCATCCTGGGGTGATTTTGCAGAATTATTATCCCTTTTTGCAGTCTTCATTAATTTGTTGTATTTTAACATCAGTGTTTCTTATGCTTCCTGACTTTAACCAATGGCCCATTATGAGTATAAATTAAATAATGTATGACTACGAATAGGACACTTTAAAAGAATATTACCATCAAACCCACTGTGGCAGTTAGCACTTGATCAGCTAAGTTACAAATCGATTAAGAAACTGATTTGTTAGCAGACTCACGCATTCTCCACTAACTGCCATACTTGTTCTCTTGATGCACATTAAGGAGTTCTTTAACTTTTAAATAACTATTTTCTGTAATTATATTAAAAAATAGAAATGAAAAGTCTTGCTTAAGGGCATGAGCTCCTGCTACCATCCATAAACGCCAGCAGGGTTGTGGATGGCCGTTTGTGCTGGGCAGAGAGAGAACTTCCTTTGGATCTGCTACGGCTTTGCTGCTGCTGCTGCTGCTCCCACCTCCCCCAGGGATGGCCGGGCCCTCTGGACTGGAAAATCAGGACCCAGGAGACCAAGTGTCCAGCGTGTCAGAGCTGAGAGAGATGTTGGGTCTTATGGTCCACATCCTTTTAATATTCTGTGTTGAGGAGGACACAGGACCCAGAGCTTTAGCAGTCTCAGAGCTGTGATGAAAGCCAGCACCGTCTCTTCTCTCCTCAGAAACATTCTAGAAAACATTTGCTGTTGAGCACGTTTTCCCCGGGATCACTGTGCCCCGTTTCCTATGGCAGGCATAATGATTCTCAGGGTCAGCTGTGCCAAGCAGCCTCCAGGATGAGTATCAGAGACGGGCATTGATCTCTGTGGTCCCGAAATGATTTCAAGTCCTGGCCTCTGGTGTGTGCCTGGGGCCTCTCAGGTAGATTTGGGTACATGTGGTTCTTCTGTGGATTTAGAAGGCGTCTCCTGAAAAGCCTTCTTTGAAACCAGGGGCTGCAGGTGAGGCTGGCAAGGGGAGGTCGAGATGCACTGGTTTCTCAGCAATAGGCTGTGTCCTGTTTGGAGAAGCAATGTGGCTTTCTGTACAACCATCTCTGTGATCAACAGGATAGACCCAGAGCACCTGGAACACCTAGGAGCGGTGATTGTCTTGTGTGACAAGGCGCCCCAGCAGTGGAGCCTACTTCCTGCATCGAAACACTTTTCAAAGCCTTTTAAAATTGGAGCTATTCTTCTCTTTTCCCTTTTCCATAGCAGAAGCCTCTCTGTTCTCTGAGGGAAGCTTCAGGGTAATCATTTTGGTGGCTGGTGCTCTGTCTGCAACCCTGCGTTGCAGATGGGCCAGGCCGGCAGTGGTCTTGGGGCAGGCACAAGAGCAAACTTTACACAGAGATGAAATTCCTCGGGAGATGTGCCTGCAGCAATGTCAGGTCAAGTCTTTTGATTCTGATGGTTTTCTGCTGCAAATTGTAGGAAAAATTCCACTCTTCATTCATTTGAGGAGGTCTCTGGTCTCCTCCTTGCTATCCTATCGCAGGCTAAGGCTGAACGTGAGTTCAGAGTGGCTGCTTCACTGGTTATTTAGAGCTGGGGTTCTGTCCTTTGTGTGTTCACAGAACACTTTGGGAATCAATAAAAGTGGTGGATCACCTCCCCCCAGTGCTCCTTGCACAGACACTCTGAGCTTCACGAACACTTTTGGGGGTCATGGTCAGGTGTTGGCAGACTATCCAGAAATGCATCCGCTCTGGGTTCAGAACGCTGCAGGATGAGAACAGACCCTGCACCCTCCCAGCCCCACCCCCTGCCCCATCCCAGAGGCAGCCGACTGCAGGGAGCTAGGCAGGGGGCCTGGCTGTGGACCCCCTGGGGAAGACTACCCTCACAGGGGCAAGACCTAGCCTTCCTTGGATTCCTGACTTGTTCCTCCTGCTTTGCTGACTCTTAATCCTCCTCCATTCCATCGGCACAAGTATTTTCCAAAGTTCTCACCTGTCTTTTTCTTTTCTCTTTATATCCTCTCCTTGAGGGATTTTGACTCCTCTAACCTCTTTGCCAATGATTTCCCTTTTGAGTTTTCAGTCCTGTGATCTCTCATGAGCTCCACACTAATTTCCAGTTGCCTCTGAGACACCCCTCAATCCCAGCACCCACTCACAGCTCCCCGTGCCCCACGGCCTGTCCTCTTGCTGATTCTCATCGCAGCCAGCCCCCTGCTACGTCTGTGGGCATCAGCACTGACGGCCTCCCAGGCATCACTGTGGGCGGTGTGTCCTTCCCTCCTTCTCCCATGCCAGGCCTGGCTCTGGTCCCCATTCTCATCTTTCTGGACTGTTACAGAATCCTCTGAGCTCCCTCGTCCTTTGAATCCTATGTACTGTGGTCAAGTGGCTTTCTAAAGTGTAGCCATGCTACCTCTAGGCTTAGAAACCTTGTTTGGCTCCCCAGTTTTTGTAGACCAGTAGGCTCCCTAGCATAGGAGGCCCTCAAGGCCCTCCACAACCAGGACCAGGCTGTAGCAGAAGCTATTGCTGCACTGCTCATTTCCCTCAGTCTCACTATTTCAGTGCACACAGGCCCATCCTCCACCTGCTGATATCTGCATCTCTCTGCTGGAGGACTTTCTCTGGCAGCACAGCCCACTCTGCAAGGTGCAGGGTAGGCTAGAAGTGCCAGGGAAGCGATGCCCCCTCGCCCCTGCTAGCAGCCCTCAATAAATAAATGACTCATGGGAATTAGTGTAGAAAGAGCTTCCTTGTCCCAGGGGTGAAATAACTCTGAGGCGTGTGCTGGCATTGGCTCCCAGAATTCCTCAGTAGGGTGACCCTCCAGTAGCCTTCAGGGATAACTTTCTTAATAATGCATCCTTTATTGGCTGCCTTCCCTTTGATATCTCATTTCCCCTCTTCCCGACTGGTGCTTTTCAGGGACCACCTCCCAAATATACTACTTACACTAAAAGCTTTGTATCAGGGAGAACCCAAATTAAGTCACCAACTCTATCCCCTCCCCAGAGACTCTAGCTTTCCCTAGCCATCTCCTGGCTCCTCCTGCCTTTCTCTCTTTGCTCATCCAGGTCCTCCACCTGGGGTGTGTCCCCAGCCCTGCCTTCTGGAGGCCTGCCCTTTAGGCTCACCTGCAAGGCAGCCTCTTCCAGGGAGCACTGCCCAGCATCCCACCCTGTACTCTCATCCCCTTGCCGCTGGAAACCTTCCCTAGTTTATGGTGGGACTTACTGGATTCAGTGTCTGCCTTCTCTGTGCAGATGAAGCCCCTTTCATGTTTTTATGCCCTGCAACTCCTAAATCAGTGCTTGGCACTTGGGACTTCAACAAATCATTGTTGAATTAAATCCCCCCAAGCTCCCCAAGTCATTCTGACCCTCTCCTTCACTCATTTTTTTAAGACCCTCCCTCTGACCCTCACTGACTCAATACCCTACATTCTTTTCTTGGAGGCAAGACTTTTCCTCCTAATTGTCCTCTGGGCTTGGTGCCAAGAAGGGCTCTTAAAATTCGCCAGGCCACCAATACATTCACACAGTGAACCGTGCCTAAGGGGGTAGAAAAATGCAGGGGTGAGTCTTAGAGTCAAGGTGCTTACAGCTAGTCCATTAAAAGTAGACTTTTCTGTCAAGGGCCAGGTAGTAAATATTTTAGCTTTGTAGGACACATCTGGTCTCTGTTGCATATTCTTCTCTTTTTTTTGAAAAAAAACAAACAAACAAACAGCTTTTAAAAATGTAAAAGACATTCTTCGTTCTTGGGCACTACCGAAACAGGCCATGGGCTGAACTTGGCCAGTGGGTCATAGTTTGCCAACCTCTACATTAGTTCAATGACGCATCCAGCAAACTTTTATTGAGTGCCTACTCCGTGCCTGGCACATGTTTGTCAAAGCCTCTCCTTTGGGTTCCTCTCTCAGGCTGGGTACATATCTTGCAGGTGTCTGGAAATAGTCCTGAGAAGTTGGAATGAAAAGACCACAGCACTGTTCCACAGTCCTGGGCTGGAGACCCAGGAGGGGCTCCTTTCTTGCACCTCCCTTGCCCCACCCCTGCACAGCCACCCTCTAACACGCCTTTCTCAACTTGATTGCAATATTCATTTCAGCTGGAGTGCAGCTGGCCCTTCCTTCCTAAACGGCTGCTCCTCCTCATTAAATTTTCTATGTAATGGGATAACCTCATCTCTGCTTTTACTTTGGAAACTGACCCCATATTAACCTCCTAATAGGCTCCAATCCTTTACCTCTTCTCCACCCCATTTTCTACATACCCGTCTCTTGTTATTTTTGCCTCTCTCCCCCATTGTGCCCCTGCCTCCTGGGTTCACCCAACTCTCCTCCCTCTTTGCTTACCAGGAAACTTCCCAAGAATTGTTGATATCCTCTCTGGCGCACACAAATCTCTCCCATTGCTGGTCCCCAGGGTTCTACAGTGGCGTGGGGTCTTAGCTGATCAGTGGCTCATGAGGCATCTGCCTGCTCGCTGGCTGCAACCCAGTGTTGTTTTGGCCTCAGGATATCCCGAGTGTCAGACCCCTGCCCTACCCTACCTACCTTGTCCATGCCTTTGTGATGAATTAGATCCCTTAGGATCCTTGCCCTTTTCACATCAAATAATCTAGTCATGTCCCGGCTAATTTTTTCTATGCAATCGACAATAAAAAATAAATACTTTCCTATGAAAAACCTTTTGTGGATGCACAGATACATGAGAAATAGAAATCTTATGCCTTAAATCCCTGCCTCTCTCCCCTGACATTTTTCATTTATAGTTACCCATTCTACAGAAATCCACTTAACAAAGAGCAGACATAATTTGCACATTCGATTTCCCTTGCTTTGCCAAAGAATTCATTGCCAGCTTTTATAAAGTAGGGAGCTCCCTTAGTGCATTTTAAGTGGTTTTATTTGCAAGGTTTTGATTCAGGTATAACTTTTCAGGAGCACAGGGACCACATGAAGTGAGGTATATTCATGCTCACCTGGAGAAAATTGTTACCCTAGGTATGTGAGGAAAAGATAATTTGCAAGTCTGATGTGGATGTTCTGCCCCCAAATCCCACAGGGCAGTTAGCTCACATTCCAGAATGCAGATTTCTCCTACTCTTTTATCTTAAGAAGCTCACCTGTAAGAATTCCTCTTTGGAATGCAGGAAAGTCAAGATCTGAGGATTTGGGTTGCATGTGATTATGATCCACGGAAGGAATTCAACAGATCATGCTGGTATTTGAACAGAACCCTCAGAGAGCTCTACCCGCTGAAGAGGACCTTGTTGTCTAATTTCTCTTTGCTCCAAGGTTCTTAACCTGGTGTTTTTCAACCCTGAGGGGTCTACCTGTGGGCTTCAGGGATCCACCCAGCCCTCTGCAAAGGCACAAAGTTTTATGTGCCTGTGCCTATGTGCATTCTTTTGGGGGAGAGAATCTAGGGCAGGGGTTCTTAACCTTTTTTGTTCCATGGACCCCTTTGCTAGTCAGGTGACGTGAATACTACTGTAATTTATTTATTGCATATTCATAAGTGAAGGAGAGGCTAGATTTCAGTTAGAGGTCGGAGAAAATAAAGATAATAAGTTGATTTTTTTAAATTCAAGCTCATGGACCCCCTGAAATCTTTCCACAGACCCCTTGGGGGTCTGTGGACCCCTGGTTAAGAACCCCTGATCTAGGGCTTTTGGGGGATTTGCAAATGATTTGAGACCGACAGCATGGTCTGAGGTGATGAGCTACAACCCCAGGGTGGAACTCTTTGGCTTGTTCTCTGCTGAGTCCCGGCTCCTGGAAAAGGGCCTGGTGCAAAGCAGGTGCTCAGCCTCTGTCTGTGGACTGAATGATTCAATAAGTGAATGAATGAAATGGCTGCGCCAGGACTCCAACCTGCCCGCTCTAATCCCAGACAGAGCACCTGCCCCGCGTCCTCTTGAAGCTTTCCTCTTTCAGGCTACTTTGGTTTTCCGGGAAGGATGGGATGTGAGGTGGGCATGGAGGAGGAAGGAAAAGGCTATATTCACCAAAGACGCAAACGGCGAATCAAAGATGCAAATCTCTGCAAAGGAAATCTCAAGGCAATAACCCAAGCAGAGACTGCAAGAGGAAAGACAGATTGGACTTCCTGAGGCTTGACCTCTGAGCAGTGGCCTCTGAGTCTGGGGAGGGGTTGGCTCTGCCGGCCCCAGATGCTGGCGGGCACAGCTGTGGCTCGAGGCCCTTGTGAAGTGAATGTCGTGGGAAGCAGCTGCCCGGGGCTTGGCTTAGGCTCTGTTTCTGGTGGGCAGAGCATAGGCTGGGCTGCCGCCGCCTTCCTCTGTCCCAGAAGTATGTCAGGGGCAGCCTTGGGCTTTGAATGAGGCTGCCCACTGAGGAGGGAAGGGCCCTGGGCCGAGGGTCAGAGGACCTGGTCTCCAGGTATGCCTCGGGCGTTTGGCACGCCTCGGATCATCTGCTTCTCTGGAATTCTCTCTCTGTAGCAGGATTAGCAGTGTGGGCTTTTCTTCTTCACAGGGCTGGTTGGGGTGGGAGTGGCTGGGGGAATTGTGACTTGACTTTGTAAATGGTAAAACATAGAAGGCAGAAGGTCTGTGGGAAAACTAGGACCCAGCTAGTGTCCCTAGTAAGTGAGGGCTGCCTGGGAAATCCATGGGCAGTTGAAGTTGGCAGGAGCCTGGAAAGGTGTGGAGGGTGGCTCAGAGGGGCTGTGATACTGTCCATTATTCAGATAAAAGTGAGGAGACTGGTTTGTCAAGAAAGTGGAGGAATCGGGAGCTAGGGCTCCATCTTGCCCTAAGCTGAGGATCTGGCTTGTTGGGGAGAATAAAAGTCAATTACTAGAGCCACTTAATTATTTCCAAAATGCTAGAAATGCTGAGAGAGCAGAGCGGGCTTAGCACACCCTAAATGGCAGAGCAGGTGCTGGCTCTTTGAGGATTCTTGTTCTTGAGGGGAAACATGACCATAGCCTAGCCCAGAGTTATAGACATGCCTGCTGGGGGTTCCCGGACATGGGACAGTAATTGACGAATTTGTGTTCTAAGTAGCTAGTGATTTCCTTGTTTCAGGATCCTGGATGGGAGATGAGGGATTGTTAGCATTTGTAGGACCCCTGAGGTTTGGCTTAGATTGAACAACACTGCAATGAATGGGCCCTGAGGCCATTTCCAAGGAACAGGGCAGAACTGTCAGGAACGGGCACAAGGCCTCTTCGGGTTGAAGGTTTTAGTGCTGTCCTGGCCAGAAGCAAGAGGAGATGGACATTGTGGTTGCCTTTCCAGCATCCACCCAATTCAGTTAGGGATACCCCACTTCCCCCTTGCTGGCGGGGTAGATGGAGAGTTGGTCCAATCAGAAAAAAACTTAGGGCTTTAGTTCAGTTGTTCTGGGAAGTGGCATTCTCCCTCTGGTTGTGAAAAGTGAAGCAGAGAGTCCTGGTTGCAGTTGGCAGCTATTATGTGATCATGAGGGAAATTGATCTGAAGACAAAGTTAACACATGGAAGGTTGCTGAGCAGAAAGTGTCATAGAGAAATAGAGCTGGATGTTTTGGATACATCAATGAATTTGGGTTTTCTGATTCTTGCATTGAGTATGCTTCCTAACTAACACTTAGGTTTAGGACATGTTGGTTTCTTAGGGACCTCTCAGTCCTAGAAGTCAATGATATTGCTTTGTAGTCTGTGTCCTGGGGCCACAGCTAGAGGCAGTTGGAAATGAAAATTTGGGGTGACAGTTGAGGGCTAATGTTCTGCTTGGAGAGCTGGGCTTTTTTGTCTGAAGGTTGGATTGCTAGAAGCTGACCTAGCCCAAACCCAGGGGGAGGCACTGCCTCTTTGATTCTGGTATCACAGGTCCCTTTAAAGGCATGGGCATGTCCTCTCTACATTGATGGGACACTTAGGTCTAAAAGCTGGTCTAGCCTGTGATTTGCTGGGGGTCAGGATGGTCTAGATCTGAAAACTTAGATTTGTTCTTCACATAATCTGGGGATTGGAAACTACTAGTGAATTAAGAGAGTAATCTCTTCAAAGTCGTGTTCTTGCCTCCCAGAGTCAATTATCTGTAAGTCGTAGAGCTCACTCTGGTACTTAAAACTGCACAGCTCCTAAGCCCCTGTATCTGGGGAGGCCAAGTAAACAGGCTTCTGTTTTACAAATCCTCCGACGTTTCCACGAAGACTCCCTTAACTGGCTCTGACAGTAAGAAAATTAATAGATGCAGCTGACAACGTGTAAAATGATTGCGTGTGTTGAGGTCTCAGAGGATAACATAATGTCTTCACTAGAAACGACTGGTGTGGTGTGGACTAGTAGTGCAAGAGACGGATGGCTAGAAAGCTTGCCATGGGTTAAATGCCATCGCTATAGGCTCTCTCAGTCAGGAAGCAGCTGTCAAACATCTGCAGCCTGCCTAACACCGGCTGGGGACCCAGGACTGCAGGAAGGTTGGGTGATGTCACAGAAGGGGAAGAGTATCCCTTGACCTTGAGAAGCTGCCCAGGCAAGCTGGGAAGAGAAGGTGCATGTACCTAACAGCCAGGCCACAATTTAAGGCCATACATGTTCTAAGAAGTCTGGAAGAAGGAAACGATTGTTGGGATCTGGGCTTTCTCAAGGTAAATGGGGCTTGAATTAGACTTCAAAGGAATTCTGCAAATTATTATTTGGACTGGAATTATGTATTATTGAATGAACCTTGAAGCAGCCATTCATTGGGTAGGGCTTGGAGATTTTATTTACTGAGAGTGTTGGAATAAAATTTATTATAACAAGAATTGGCCTGCCCTGTATTTGTCCTACATTTAAAATATGTAATTTTTCACAGTAACAGCAGAGAACATGAAATTTAAATGTAGGTTCCTTTATGGAGTCTTGGAAATGACTTTTCTTCCTGGATGAAATTGGACTATTGACTGTGTTAGGTTTGGAGGTGATTGAGCAAATAGTATTTTCTATTTGATCTTATTATATTTTAATCACATTGTAAGAAATGTCAGAATGGTACAAAATGAAAAACTTCACAAGCTCATATTTCATTATGAAGTCAGCTTGCACAGAGCTTTGGAAGGGTCCTCACTCACATTGATTTGCTGCGGTGATCAATTATGGCTTAGCTCTAATGGGATGAAGCCGGTGTGCAGGAAGCTTCCTCCACGCTGGGCCTGAAGGTCACTTTTCCACCCCCCTCAGCCTGGAGCTGGCCATGTCGTGTGCTGTCTTGTGGTATGACTTGAATCTGGAGATCAGTGGATGAAATACCACTCACTGGTCCTCTGGTTTATTAACACATCAAGCCATCGTGGCTGAACAGATATTGCCTGTGGACTGAATCATGTCTTGGGATATTCATTTTTTTAGTTTTTTTTCCTTCTCCTTCTTTAGGCTTTCCCCATCTATCTTCTTCCTACTCAATCAGGTAGCAAGCTTGGAGCTTCATGGCCTTGGGATTGCACAGCCAGACTGCAGGCAGAAGCTAACTGTTGGCTTTTATCTTTTAAGCCTAAACCCATGGTGTAGGATGGGATTTGAGGTAAAAAGCAGGAGTGCCTGAGGGAAGCAAGAGACAAAGCACACCCTCCACCTATAATGAGATTGTCCCATCTGGGTGCCCTAGAGCAGGGGGCAAGACCCAGAAGCGATGCCTCTACAGAGAGGGGGCTGCAGCCTTGGAGTCCCATGTCTCTGCATGATGGCACGGAGGCCGCAACGAGCCGCTGACTGCACCAGACAGTGGAGCTGGTAAGAAAGTCAGTGGCCAGCCAAGAATTCCTGGAAAGTAGAGGCTCTGCCCCCTTTCCAGGAATCACACAATTCTGGCATAACTCATAGGACAGCAGTCCCAGAATGACCCTGTGGTCCCATGAGGTCCTGTGATGCTGTGACTTCCATTGACCACTCAAGAGACTTGTGGCCAAGGCCAGACATTCCAGGGTCCCTGGTCTGTCTTCTGGAGGCGCCAGCCAGCAGTTCTGTCCAGGGTGCAGCCATGGCCAGGCTGCTGCTCCCTCTTATTGCAGGGAAGGTGAGATGGGGGAGACGGAGAAATAGTGCTCAGCTCGTCGGGTTCATACACAGCAGCCAAATACAACAGACTTTTTGGCATCTCACATATTTTTTTCTGCCATGCTTTAACAGAGAAGCATAATGGGAAGCTCAAATATCACCCTCAACCAACACTGGGCTGACAGCTTGACTGCAGCCTCAGGAGGGACCTGAGCCAGAGCCACCCAGTCCAGCAGCTCCCAAGTTTTTGTGACATCATAAATGTTTATTGTTAGTTCAAGCTGCTAAGTTTTGAGGCAATTCTTGTTGTGTAGCAATAGATAATTCAGAGTATTTGCTGTTTACCTAGTGACTTGTAAGCGCTTTTTATTTACTGAGAACATCGATTGTTTGTAGATATTTGTTGCAAATATCCTTGGAGATTTTCACTGAATCTGCATTGAATTTATAATTATTTGGGAGAGAAGTGACATCTTTATTTACTTTTACTTGGGGAGAGCACTACTGAGTCTTATCGTCCTAGAATGTAGCTTTCAGTCTACTTTTAGTGCTATTGTAATTTGGCTGTTTTAGATGTATAGGTCCTATTCTACCACCACCCCCATTTTTCCTTGTGTTTATTTTTGAGGTATTATATATTTTTTATTGATATGGTGAATGAGATCTGTTTTTATTTTATATGTTCTAATTGATTATTAATGATAAAACTATTTTGGCAGTAATTAAAGATTGGTGAACTTGGTGATATACACGATTCTCAAATGATCTGGGTTAAATTCTTTGAATCTCAGCAGCCCTGTCTGTAAAATGGGAATAATAATGGTTCAACCCTCAGTGGGTGGGATGTGAAGATGAAATCAGATACTCCACGTGTGGGGTTGAGTGCAGTGCCTGGCACATGGTAAGTTTGTTGTAAATATTTGGTGCTATTATTTTTGCTGGTAATCAAAGGAGGAAGTAAAAGCAAACATTACCTATGCCGCCTTCTTTGTACATACAACACACTTAATAAATAGTTTGACCCGCACTGACAGGACTCCAGGCTGCTCTCATTCCGCAGCGGTGAGATTTGGCTGCATTTCAGATGTGTCAAGGCTTTGGGTTTGAAATCCCTTGTAGTTTTTGCAGATCTGTTAGTTTCATTTTATGTTGTACACATGTGAAGTTACCACCTCTTGATGTTCACATTCAAGTTTATGTGGATATCATTCAAAAGGTGCTTCCCTGACTGGAGCAGAGCCTTGGGCTGTCGTCTCTGTCGCCAAGGCAGATCTCCATGGCCTCATACTGCTAGCTTTGTGTTTACCAGCTTCTGCAACTCATCCCTCTGGGAGATGGCTCAGGGCACCCCCATCCACCATCCATCTCCCCCGCCCCTTAGCTGCCAATTACCCCATATTCTACAGCAAGGGGTTGGATCTGCACCATCCACATGTGGTGACTGAGCACTGAAATGTGGCTAGTTCAAACTGAGATGTGCTGTAAATGTAAAATACATACCAGGTTTTGAAGACTTCATATGGAAAAATGCATGTGCAATATCTCATTAATTCTTACATCGATTGCATGTTGAATTTTTATATTGAGTTGAATAAAATAAATTATTAAAATTAACTTCACTTCTTTCTTTTTACCTTTTTTATGTGGCTAATAGAAATTTAAAATTCCATTTGTGGCTTGCAAGATGTTTCTCTTGGACAGCGCTGGATTAGACCATCTGAGCAGGACTTGCCAAGGAAGGGGCTGCATGGGAGGGACCTGAAGATTCTGGAGTTCATGGGTGCAAGTTGCCTATGATTCCTGTGAATCCGGATAACCAGATAGGGCCCCCCAGTCAGACTGGGGCAACTTGAGAGCTCATTGACTGGGAGAGTGAACTGACTCTTTAACACATGGGTAGATGCCAGAAACTGCTGGCAGAGGGGGGAGTCAGAAGGGGCAGCAGGAGGAGGCATTGCTCACATCAGAGCACTGCAGGGGAGAGACCCCCAGGGATGGAAAGGGGTCTTTCTTACAAAGATAGTAACCCTTACCCCCCATGCCCATGGGAGAAAGAATCAGCACTTAGAAACTTCTCCATCCAGACAGCATCAATGACAAATAACAATTCTACCAAGTCAAGTAAAACCTTTTCTGCTACTAACCTCCACCCTGTGTCTCTGATCAAGAAGCCCCTGACGACCCCTCTCCCCATGGCGGTCCAGAGGTAGGTGATGGGAAAATCTTACACTGATGACTTGAGAGTTTTATTATCACACTGGATTTTAATGTAAACTGATTAAACAAACAAACAAACAAAAATGCTATTTATTACCCTCGGATCTATTCTCAATCCAGTGGCCCAAGCAAACCTGTTAATATGTGGGTCAAATCAGGTTCCTCCTGTGCTCAGAACCCCCCAGTGGCTTCCCTCTCACTCAGAGTAAAAGCAAAGACCCCAAAGGTCTACAGGGCTCTGCGTGAGCTGCCCCCGCCCCATGCCTCTCTGCCGCCCCCTCCACTACTCTCCCCTTCACCACGCCAGCCACCCTGGCTCCTCACTGTTCTGGGAACAGTCCCGCCCCAGTACCTTGCATCCGCTGTCCCCTCTGCCTGCAGTACTCTGACCCGAAGTGTCTGCACAACTCACCTCTCTGTGCCTTCAGGTATTGACACAAATGCCGCCTTCTTACCTTGTCTAATATTAGAACCCCTCTGTTCCCAGCTGCCCATCCCCTAATTAACATGCTATGTATTTTGTTTGTTTCCATTTCCCACTAGAATGGAAGCTCTGTGAGGGCAAGGACATTTGTGTGTGCGTGTGAGTTTTGTTCATTGACGTATTGATGCAACCTGGGACAGGTGTTCAATAATATTTGTGGAATTAGTGAATGATAGTGACCAAACAGCTATGAGATTTGCCAGAGATTTCCCCCAGGGAAGGGAAGAGGGCTGAACACAGAAACTATTCAAGGAAACATTTGTGAGAAACGATAAGGCGGTTACCTGCTTGTACCCTACCCGCTGCTCCACATGGGGCCCAAAGTATTGTGGAAGGCGAGTCTCAACCCTGCAGGGGCTAATAATCTTGGTAACACATAAAGCAATAAGGGCTAAGACCACGGTCAGGAAGGGTGCCTTGGACAGTGACATGGGGGCTGGATTTTGAGGAAGCAACTAGAAGAAGCAGAAGAAAGGAAAGCATATTTTAGACAAGGATGTGTTCCAGATTTGAGGTGTTCTGAGATTTACATTGGGGTCTAGAGTGTGTGTGGGAAGAGTGGGGGCAGAGGAGGAGAGGGCATGAGGGTCTGATGGAAAAGATCCTAGCTTTAGGTTCAGGGCCATTTCTGAGCTCAAAATCCTCACCAGGCAGGGTAACCTAGAGTTTGGCAGGTGGAGACACAGGCTCACTGCTGCTATTGTCCCAGGATCAGCTCTTAGTCACTAGAATTGAAGGGAATAAAAACGATGCTTCCAGCCAACTGAGACAGAGAGAGGGTGCCATCCTGGGGACTGTACTCCATCCCTAAGAATAAGGACCTGCAATCGCAGTTCAGCTCTGAATGGAGGTCCCACTTGAGAGTCCAATCCCTTCCTTCCTTCCTCCTTCTTTTCTTCCTTCCTTCCTAACTTCCTAACTTCCTAACTAACTTCCTAACAACTCCCACCCTCCTGCCCTCCCTCCCTCCAGCATGGGTGATATAATCTGATCTATTTTTAAAAAGCTAGCCAAGTGGTGGCTGTGTAAGGGATAAATTGGAGTAGGGCAAGCAGACCGAGAAGGAGGCTGGTACATTAATTCAGTCAGGAGGTGATGACAACAAGTAGGGCAGGGACATTCAGGGAAAAATTTAGAAGTGGAAAGGTTGGGGCTGAATGAGTACAGCTTGGACTTGCTGAGTTTGAGGCTGTGATGGATTCTGCCCAGATCCCCCCATCAGGGTGAGGCACTCATTCCTCCAGCTGGCCTGGGTATTGTTTGATGATGACCCACAGCCTATACCTTTCTGGACATTACCCTTGGCCAAAAGAGGCTGCATTGCCCAAGAGGTCATAGAAATCTGGGAAGAAATGGTTACCAGAAGGAGGGGGTGATGGGCAGAGAAGGCCATTTGAGTTTCTGTTGGATTTGGCAACATAGAGGTCACTGGTGACCTCTGTATTAGACGGGCTAGGGACGGAGGCTACATGGGCGGCAAGGAGGAAGAGTGGACCTGAGTCTTGAAGAAAGGGTAGGAAGGGGGCATGGGAAGATCTGTCAAGCAGGGGGGATGGAGCAAGGAACTCAGGCTAGGGAAGTCACCCAGTTGGCTTGAGGGTGGGAGGGAAGGTGAGAGGGCTGGCTGGAGAAGTGGATGGTGTCCAGGCTAGGGTTGTCTGAAATGGTAGACTGGGGAGTTGGAGCAGAATCAACCAGGCTGTCTCCATATGCATGCCCGAGTTCCACTGGGTTCTATAGTGGAAACTGGGTATTCTGTCCCCAGAGCGTGGACTCGACCTTTCATACTACATGGATGTTTTCACCATGGTCCCTTGGACTCTATGTTTATGAATGCAGATTAATACATTTCCTGAGGTGAGTTACATTAAGCCAGTTTAGTGTCTTCACTAGTTTTCTATCCTGTCTAGTAAACTTGTTTCTAATATTTTTTTTTACCTTTATTTTAATTTTACTAAAATTATTTTCACAGTTTAATTCTGCTTTGTGTAAATTGTACGGGAAAGATTTAATACATCTATCAAATTGTATCCATTATAACTTCTGCCACTGGGAATTTTTTGTGCCCATTGTTTCATTCAAATCCAATATTCTTGGACAAATATTTGCAGATCTAAATTTTATCAGGACATTTTGGTCTTTATTTCTTTAATCTAACAATTATACAGAGAGAAATTTTAACCATTATCTTCTCTATTTTGAGATTATTCCTTCTAATAAAATTCATCAAGACTAGGATAAAGATTGATGGTTTATATTTATTCCTTCACTAATTTATTACAAAACTATGAGCAAGCTCCCTGAGATGATTCAGGTTTGTCCTTGCCTGGGACTGGCTGACTGAGTGGCAAGTCTAATTCTTCTGTGTTTCCAATTACATTGTGCCTGTGTCTAAATCACCTCCTGAGTCGGTGGGTCAGGACAGCCTCAGGGTTGGCATGATGGGGCTGCACTTCCTCTCTCAGTTCCAGAACATCTCCCAGCCTTGAGTGCTCACTCTGTGCCGGTCACTGTACTAACACTTTACAGATGTGATTTCACTGAGTTCTCCTTTCTTAGCCCATTTTATAGAGGTAGAAACTGCAGCTTAGAGAAATTAAGTGGTATAATTGGGATTTGATCCCAGATTTGTCTGACTCTAAAGTCCACCATTTAAACCATGGTGTTGCCCTGTATTTGTGTGCTCAGCAGATGGACACTCACTGCCTGCTGCTATGGGCTGGGGCAGGAGGGTTATGGTTTGAGAAGAGCTCCCCATCACTCCTCCCACACAGACATAACAAATGTGGAAACAAAGGCCCAAGGAAGAGAAAACAGGAGCCCAGCATCAGACAGTTATTGGGTGGCTCAGCTGCCAGAACCCAGGTTTCCAGCCCCAGTGCCAACCCTTGGTGGAGGCTGCCTCCCGGCTGAGCTCAGCTGCCTATACAAATATCTACGAATCCTTTCCAGCTCCCAGGTGGCCAGTTTGATGGGGAGCCAGGCCCCTGTGAGTTGCCTGAGACTGAGGACTCTTGGATCCCAATTTCCTTTCTACAGGGAAGTTGGGAGAAAATGCCTCCATGACAGGGACTGTGAAATCACTGGCTGGAAGTGACCACATCTGCCACTTGCCACATGCCCATCCCATGCCCTTGTGGCCCTCTGCAGGGTCTAATTTCCCCATTAGGAGGAGCCTAGTGTAACCTCCAGCTCTCTCTTCCCCGCTTGGGGATGCAGAGCCTGGAGCAGAGGAGAAGGCTGCCTGCACACGGGGCCTTTCTCTTCAGTCCGTGGACCCGGGAACACGCATGGATTGCTGTTTTTGGCCTTGATAATGCACTCAGGTACCTCTGGCCCTGAAACAACCATAAAGTAAACTACATTTGCAGAAGGCATTTTCTTTGTGTCATTATAAAATATTTGCTTTTCCTGATGATAAAAAGGAATGCTGGCTCACTGGGCAGTTTTCCTTTAGAGCAGTTATTTCATAATGACTACCATAGTTAGAATCATAATGGTTTGAGAATCAGAAAGAGATCTTGTTTTCTCATGCCTTTTTTGAAAGCCCACATTTGTACATGGAAAGGGAAGCGTGGGGCTCAGAGCATGAGAAACTATCTGCATGCTTGACCTAATTAGAAGGAGAGAAAGCCAACTGCCTGGAAACAGGCTTGGGTGGCTTTTCTCCAGTGTGGAATTCTGGGGCATCTGTGTTGACCACAGCCCTAAAAGCCAGTCATTAGTCTGACCCTCAAACTCCACTGTTCCCCACAATCTGTGTGCAGTGACCAACGATCTCAGTTAGCTATGCATTGGAAGAGAACTTTCTAAACTCTGCATCTCTCTAAACTCTGCATCTCAAATACTTTCCACTGACTCTAGGAAAAGGGATCTGTTATGGGAGGTGGGCGCTGTGGCTGGAGAGTTACTGGGAAACTTGCAGGATCAGCCTTTGCTATCCTCCTTCTGGCTCCCAGAAGCCTGAGCCAGGGGGCCACGGAGATGCTGGGTCAGTAATCAGGTGGTGACTTTGCTCTTTGAAGCTATAGATACTCCTGATTTGAAGACTCCACACAAAATGAGGCCCGCAGGCCAAGGATAGAGTTCTGATAGAATGAGCTTAGCCGGTGGGGCTAAGGCAAGCCCAAAGCCCCTCTTTTGCCAGTCTGCCTTCTTTGTTGTCCTGTTTGGGGAGAATGTGGATGAGAACTTTCCTTGGCTTGGCATCTCATGTGGATGGACAGGCGCCTCAGGGGTATGCCCGGGGAGGGCAGGACTTGCACAGTGGCTACCCTTGTTCCTGCAGCTTTTGCCACTCCCGGAGACTCAGCCTCCATTAGCAGCAGAGCCGGTGGAGAAAGCCCAATGCCCTGAGCTTCCTTTGTTTGACTCCATTAGCAACTGACCTACCAGAATTTGTGGAATAAAGATTCCCAACCCCACACACAACTCTAAACAGCTTTCAGCGGAAACAGTAGACCTGCGTTCCTTTTGAAGATAGCTATGGGCGGAGAAAGAAGAAATTGCTGTTGCATCTCCCAAAGCATTTTGTAAAAGGGCTATTTATTCTAGGTACAGTGTATTTTGCCTGACACCTCTCAGACAGTCAATAATTCCAGTTTGTTTATGATTATCCTTGCTCCCTCCTCCTCCATCTGCCACCGGAGTTTGCGCCTCTTGCTACAGCCGCCCCACTGAACGTGGGAGCATCTGTCTCTCTAATGACCAGCCAGGGCAATCTCATCTGTTCAATATGGCTAGATGAAGAAAACATTTAATTTCTACTATACAGGGCATTCCAAAGCCAGATTTGACAACTGTTCCATTGAACACTAGTATTTCACAATTTCCTTAGATAACAAAAAGAAACAAGTTTACTCCCAGAGGAATATATTTACGAGATGGGAAGTTGATAACTAGGCCACTGGAATGACAAATGGTTCTGAAATGCGTTGTGCATTGACTTTGATGAACGTGCGCTGCCTTCTGTGAGATGGAGTTCTTCCATCTCACAGACTTGTTCTTAGCCTGAAGGCCCTATGAAAGCTGGAGCGAGAAGCAGGGACCTGTGTCCTGCTTCCTAGTGCCTTCTTGGAGTCCGAGGAGGAGAGTTCCCGCATGAGTGGCATGTAGGAGCTCAGAGGGAGGTAGATCCCCGAGGACCGGGGCAGTGGGCGTTGGGTCGGAAGAAGCTTCAGGCAGAGGTGGGGTGTGCATAGGGTGGTAAAGGATGTGAAGGCCCTTGATAAATGCGGAGGTGGGGCGTCAGGGTGGGCAAAGGCATGCAAATCATTTTCTGCATTGAAAAGTGAAGAGTGGTCTCTTGGGAACCTGGGTGGAAGGGCCACTCAGGGCAGGAAAAGGGCAGCAGTCTTTTGACCTTGGCCAAGAAAGCACATTGAATGCCAAGCAGAGGAGCGACGGTGCCCCTGCCTCGGCCCTGTGGCTGTGGACGGAGGGTCAAGGATGCTGGCTGGTGCTGGCAAGGACTACCACCGCTGAGGCTCTCTGTGTGCCCGGCAATGGACCCAGCACTGTGCGGGCGTTTTAATAGAAGAATCACGAAGACTCGTGGCCTGGGATAGGAGTCTGGGGCGGGGAGGTGGGCCAGTCTCCTCAGAGCCCTCTGGGGGTGGGGTTTGCACTCGCATTTCCCCTGTGCTCCTCCTCCTCATCCAGAGGCACAGCCGCCCTCGCCCATGGTGCTCCTGCTCGTGCCAAACCCCGGCTTGCTCCTTTCGGGCTCCGCAGTGGGGGCCGGGGCTGTGGTGGGAGATAAGGGAACGCTGGGAGTCAGAAAATCTCCCTTTTACCCCATGACATGGCAGTCGTCCTCAGAGACTGACGCAATGAGGAAATGGGCACAGAAAATGTGCAGTAAGTCTTCAAAAAAGTCCCTTTCACCAATACTTTGTTTTAATTTCTCACTGCTCTGGGCTGGCAGTCTTTTCAGGATAATTAATTGATGGAGCAAGTGCCTGCCCTGGATTTTGTAGGTAATTAGTAGGTCAGGCACCCACTAAGAAAGACGGTTTCTTGGGGCCCACCCCGGGTCTGCATTTTCTGGGTGTTGTCTCCTCTTGGCACCTGTGTGTGAAAAGCTCGCCCAACTTCAACTTGTTCCTTAGCTCAAAATCATGACTTTATCCTTCCCTCCTTCCTCAAGAATCTTCAGTCAGCTCCTACCATTGTCTAGGGAATTCCTTCAGCTCTGGATTGGGAACCTCCTGGAAAGAAGAGGATTTTGTGATCCATTCCCCTCCGTGGAATGCATTTCACTTTAGGAGGAGGTGGATTAAAGACATTTTGTTATGAGATTTTCACAAGGTCTCTTGAGCTGTAGTTATACCAGGCTTAAGAATTTCTGTCCTAAACTCCCCTCACGTCACTTCTAAGGTTCAAGTTGATTTAGTAAGGATGTGGTGTTTTTATTTCTGACACCTCCACCTTGCACCCCGGCTGAGGAGGGGGGCAGGCATCGTGGGAGGGTAGAGCTCGTCAGACGTGACAAGTCTGGTGGCGAGCTTGGAGTCCTCACCAGTTAAACAGGTCAGTAACCCCTGCCTTACCTCCTTTACAGGAGACACGGAGGTAGGAGGCTTTGTAAGGGCCAAATGTGAGCCCGTGATTAGGTGTAAGTGCCTCGTGAGTGGGCCCCGGCCTTGGCTTTTGGCCTGTGGCTGTTATCTTTGCGGGCTCTTGAGCAGGCTGCACGGGGCTCAGAGGTGCTCAGCCCAGGGAGCAAATGGGGCCTGCAATCCAGCTGCACTGCCGTACCACCCTGGGTGCCCTTGGAGGGCACGTTTTTCTGCCTCATTCAAATATTCAGTGTGGGCTGGTGGCAGCACTGGCTAGAAACCCTCAGGCTGTGCAGAGTGACTGCCGATCGCTTGGCAGTCTACACCCTGCGACGCCCCCCAGGAGAGAGCAGCCATGCCTTCAGTCCCCGCAGTCTGGCCACACCGGTTCCAGGGCCTCTCCTCTGACATCCACACTTCACAGGGAGCACAGAGGATGGCTTCAGCCAGTGAGTGCTGACCGAAGATCAGCTCCTCTGCCCACTTCTGAAGAGGCTCCACCACCTCTGACCTTAAGCTCCTCTTCCCCCGAGGCCTGGTCCTGGCACCAAACATGCTACCCTGAGGATGCTCCCATACGCTCATCCCTCTGAGTTTGTCTCCAACTCTCAAGAGATGGAAATCTCTCACCGACAGTCTCTCTCTTTGCCAGTTCTGCCTGCAGCTGCTGCCCCCAACTTCCAAAGACCCAACTGGGTCCTGTTGCAGAGTCTGTCTGTATTTAAGGAGAAATTCTTCTGGGCTGACATTGCTATCTCTAGTCCAGAGGAAAAGCCTTCTCCACCTAGCCTGTCTGCCCAACAACCTGAGCACCTTTTGCGGCAGGGCTGTAACCCTCCAGTTAGCAATTAAGAAACTTCTTTTTGCCTTCTATGCTTAAATTCCTCCCAGAAATTTCACAGAGGCTGGGAGCAGTTGGTTTGAGGCAGGGTTTGGGGGTTGGAAACTGAGTACCTTAGCCATTTACTGCCGGTGGGACTCCCCACCCATTACCCACCAATTCAATCAGTCTAAGGCCATTCTCCAGCTTCAGTCCAATACCATCTCCACTCTCAGCTTCCTCAGGGACTTGGATCAGGTCTGGGGCCAAAGAGAAGGGAGAGGAGACAGTCAAGGACACAAAGAAGTTTCCTAGAAGCTCTTTAGCTGCTGATAAACACAAAAAGAAAATTAACCCAGATTCATTCTCTAGTCACTAGATCTTATTAGAGTCTGATTACATAATCTATCACGGTTTACATACTCTTTTAACCCGCTTTTTTAATTGGTGATAATAGACCTTGAGAGCCTCGTGTCAGACTCATACATCTGGCTGGGTTGGGAGGGCTGAGACAATTTATTGTAAGCATAAATCTGGGTGAACCAGAGGTCTTTGCACAAATGAGAGGTTGTTACTAACAGCAGTTGCTTTGTGTTATGGGATTTTCAGTCAAGATTGGCCAGCATTTCAAGAGAGGGTGGTTAAATTACCAAGTGCTATAGTTCTGATAAAAATCATTGGTTTTGGGTTCTCTGGGGCTAGATCTTTAGCTTCCATGGACCTGGCAAAGCTAGCTAAAGAAAATTGGAAAGGGAAAACTTTATTTTTCATAGAATAATTTGAGAGGGGACCATGGCAAACTGATAGCTCTGGTCTGCCCCTGTGCTTCAGAGTTCTAGGTCCTGCCTCCTGTGCTCCCACTGGGGCAGAGGGCAGGAAGTTCGAGGCCCCAAAGGAGACCTGTGGGAGGAAGGTCCACATTTGTGCAGTATAAATAGCAAGAAGGGCATTATGACAGAGCCTGGCCTTGGCATCTCAGCAGTGTGCTCTATTGTCAAAGGGAAGCTCATCGGGTATCCTCACAGTGCCCCTAGAGGCCAGGAAGAGTTACTGGAGAATTTTCTCCAAGCCCCTCAGGAAGCCTGGATCTGCTCTGTTCTGTTCTGTATTCTCACAGCTGGACTCAGTGGTTTAGAAGTTGGTAATGATATGTCACTGTTATTTTCAATGACTAGTTTTGCCTAAATGTCTATTCAGTTTCTCTTTTATTTCTTGGTGAAAACAGAACATAGTTCTCTGTATACTGCCAATGTTTTTGTAATTTCAGCTTTTCTTCTCTGCTGGTTCTTGTTCATTTAGCTTGGAATTGGACTTTCATTTGGTCATTGCTAGCACTTTGTCTGGCTATTTGGGCCAGAAATTATTTTTTTCTGCCTGGGGGAAAAATATCACTATATTTTGAAGCAATTTTCCCCAGCATCAGGAGCCAAACTGATTTTAGGACTCAGATGTTAAATGCATTTTTTCTTTTTGTGGTTTGTAAGTTTTTAATTTTCCTCCAGAAGAATACATAAATAGCTGTGTGCATGTCTGTCTGAAAGGAGGACAGAACCATGTAGGTTCATAAACTTCCGTTTTTAATCTTCAGTGGATTCAAAGCAAGAGCGAGAGAGAATCACACACAGACCCATGGCCTGCTTGCTAACTCACGTGCTCTTCAGAATTATATGTACGTATATCATATGCTTTTGAGTCCATGATTTGTAAATCTTAAATACTTTGAAACAAGGAATAATAGACAGGCTTCTAGTACAAAGCCTTATTGTGAGTGTTTTAAGGATAAAGGGGTTGTCTCAATGAGTGGCGCCCTTAATATTAATTTTCTTTGTTTTATCATTTTGAGGTGTTAGTAAACTTGTTTTGCCTAATATATTAGCATTCACTGCTAGGCTTTGAAAACTAATGCTACTTTGAAGGGAGAGTTTTAAATTTGAAATATGAGGCCTGTATGGTGATGCCTTGAAATCATTAACTGCCCCTTTGATATTAATTGCAGGTATGTCCATCATGGGGAACTTGTTTGTCATTAACGTGAGGGGGATGCAGAAGCAAAACCTTCTGGAACCCCTCCAGGGGTAATGTTGTCACTCAGAACTTTGTTTGGGAATCGATCTGACCTCAGAAATGGGCTGTACCTATTGACAAAATGACATTTCATAGTTTTAACAGAGCTGACGACTGGCAGTTTTAGCAAATGGAATGGGAGTTAGTTTGTGGATGAATCTGCCAGGCAGCTTTGTCCCTGGGCAAAGGATTTGTGGATGCAGCTGATGACCCTGAGGGGTCAAAGGGCAGGGCAACTTGGAAGCCATGTTTAACTCAGAGTTTCTGCCAAGGATAAAGCATGTCACAGGCTCGGGCTGCTTGCAGAGTGTGGCATTTGTGCTTCTTCAGGGCTCTGGCTAAAGGAATATTAAGATATGTATAGACTGGACATGGATTTTTATTTTTTACACTGGCAGCCCCGCCCCCAGGGCCTTCCTGGCTTATTGACTTGAGGCTATTGATTTCCTTTTGGGGCTGGTAGCTTTTCACTTCTTGCTCTCGCTCAGCTATTTTGCCTGTTAAATTCTAATCTGAATCTAAAACATTTTCCAATAAAGGCAAAGTTTGAGGATCACCCAGTTGGAAGGAACGCTAGATCCATAAAGGGCCTTGAAATACCTCAGGTTTTACCTGCCCTGAGGAGCCAATATTCTCAATCTGGAAACCTTTCTGGTTAGGGCAGGATGGACCTGCAATGAATGTCCTTGTTTAAAACTGTCTATTTATTTCTGACCTAAGCCTCCTGGTTTCTTACAAAATGTCATCTCCCTGGCACAGGTGGGGAAGAAGGTTAGATCTGAGTTCTCATTCCTGAGAACAAACAGGTTTAACCCCAGTGTCGGCAGAATTTCCCAGCATCCAACTCTTAGGCTGTCTCTTTGAGGTGCGAGGGAATTTTCTATGGTGATGCAACCCAGGTAGGGGAATATCTAATTCACTTTACTCTTCAATAAATTCAATTCAACAAACACTTACTGGGTGCCAGCTCTGTAAAATTGCCATGGAAACCCAAGTGGAATCTTTAAAATCCTCTGCGGGAATCATTCAAAGTTCCCCCCTCCCATGACACTTCCAGACCCAGGAAGGGTGCATCTTAGTCCAAGTCATGCCTGTGTACATTCTTGCATTCAGCTCAAACAGCCAGAAAGGACAAAAACAGATGGAGGAAATTTGTAAAGCCGATAACATGGCTTTTTGTTCCTGACAGTGTAATGCCGGGCGCCCAGGGAAGAAGGGTGAGGAGCCAGAGCTTTGATTTCTGTTGGAGCAAAGAGCTAAGTTCAGTTACAGCTGCCTCTCCTCGATGGTGTCATCGCCCACACACTCAGCTCCAGGGCGGGACCTACAAAGGGATGTCTTGTGCCTGCTGACAGCCTTGTCTGCGGCATCTCACTGCACAGCGGGGTCCTGGGCTTCAGAAGATCAAAGCTTCGATTAAGTGAGGCACTCGTCACACAGCAGGACAGGGCTTGTCCCTGACACTTTAGCTAGAGAACCACAGAATTACAGTCCTGAAGAGGGTCTTAGAGGAACCAGAGGACCCCACGCTCTTTGCTCTTAAGTAAGGCAGTAGTTCCAATTGTGCTCAGAAAAGTTCCAATTTAGAAAAGGGGAAGATGGGACTTTGACATTTAAGATCGTTGTAATGGTTATAAACCTTCATGTTGTAAGTGACCCAAAAATAACACAATAAATCAAACTGGCTTAAACCATAAGGGAATTTACTGGTTCAGTTAACAGAAAATTCCGGTCGTAAGTTCAGGTGAAGATTGATCCAGGAACTCACTGATGTCACCAAGGAAACAGCCGCTTTTAATTTCTCTGCTCTACCTTTTGGCTGGTTTTCTAGATGGGCCCAAGCTGCCTGCCAGCAGTTCCTAGGGCTGCAGGCTTCCTGCCTCATGTCTAGCAGAAAGTAGAGGGCATATTGTCTCATCCTTCCCTGCGATCTCTGAGACTCACCCTGATTGGACTGGCTTGGGTCACATACCCCCTCCTGACCCATCTCTGGTGGATAGAAGGAGCTTACATGCTCTATCATAGGTATACAGTCAGCTTTTTGGAAATCAAATGGAAATGAGAAGCTGTTGGGGGCAGAGGGTAGATTCAGGAATGCAAATAAACAATCACTATAATTTCACAAAGGATAATTATAATAATAACAACTTAAATCCATAAATGTCAGCAGCTGCCATTTATTAGGGAGTTTACTTTTATATCTGAAAGAATCCAATATGCTAAGCACTTCATATGCATTGTGTTATTTAATCCTTAAACAAACCCCTGAGATCATTATCATCAATCCCTTTGTAAGGATGGGGAAACTGAGGTACAGAGAAGTTAAGTAACTTACCCAAAGTCACAAGGGCAGTAAGTGATAGAGTCAGCATTTGAACCCACATCTTTGACTTCATGCATTTAAAGGTATGATACCAGAACCATTATGTTATACATATTGTAGGGTAAGGATTTTCTACCAGCAAAGGGGCTGAGTCTTTTTATGGACTGCCTGGCCTTTCTAGGTGTGTTCTCTAGATTCCTGAGTTCCAGGCCTCTTTTCTGTAACTAACCTTCCATAAGACCTCAGGTGCACAGTTTGCAGCTGGCCCTCTGCTGCCTCATTTGCAAAATGAGAGATGGGACTATGGGTCTCTCAGGTCATTTCCCACTCAGACAACTGCAAATTCCCCGTGTTTGAGCCTCACTTGGACTTTTTTGCACCCGGGAGGCAGGGGGGATTCCCACCTCCCATTCCCCAGTTTGCTTCTTCTTGGAAGAGATGGTCCCTTTAATAGGCCCTTGTTTTTCCCATAAATAAAAGGAATAACCAAATATTTTCTTTGTTAATCTCAAAGAATTTAAGAAAGGCAAACAAATCATACCTGAGGATGAATTTCCAGTGGGATGATGGTAAATCTGCCTGAGGTGCAGCTGGCTTTCTGCCTGTGGACTTTGCTGGCTCGGTGCATGGCTTAGGCTCGCACTCTGCTTCAGCACACCCCCGTCTCGCCTGCCCCCCCCCCCATTGTGCACATTGTTCATTGTTCCTTCAGGGACACTGTATAGCCCACGCGGGCCTCCAAGTTAGCGAATTGGAGTGGAAGAGACAATTCTCTGTTCCAGAGGAGGAAACAGTTCAATTTTTAGTAGCTCGTGGGGCCTTTTATCTGGTTATGTCATCATGATGCCCTTTCTACCTCTCTGTCTCCTTGGAGACCCCTCTGATGGCTGAGTGACTTTCCCCTTGCAGGCATAGCACCTGCCCACATATTCTAGTCTATTGCTCTGTATATACCAACTTGATGTTACTGCTCAAAATCTGCCCCAAAGCAGTTAGATCTGAGATGTCACTTTCCCTCCATTTGGGTAGGTAGCCCCATTACTGACTGTTTCAGTTTCCTGGGCTGCTCAAGCATATGGCAGGCAGGGGTTTGGCTTAAACAATGGGGATTTATTTGCTCATGGTTTTGAGGCTGAGAGAAAGTCCAAATCAAGGCATCATCAAGGTGATGCTTTCTTCCCAAAGACTGTGGTGTTCTGGGGCTAGGTGCTGGTGATCCTTGGGCCCTAACTTGCCACATGGCAAGTCATGTGGCAGCATCTCCTGGTCTTTCCCTTTTCTTTCAGGTTCTGTTGATGTCCAGCCTCTTGCTCCCTGTGGCTTTCTCGCTCTCTGTCTGAATTTCATTCTGCTTATATAGGACTCCAGTAATAGGATTAAGACCATCCTGATTCAGGTGGGCCACACCTTAACTGAAGTAGCCTCCTCAAAAGTCCTACTTACCATGGGTTCACATCCACAGGAATGGATTAAGTTTAAGAACATGTTTTTTTGGAGGTGCAGAGAGCTCAAACCACAATGCCAACCTTGAAAATAGATTTTGTTTCCTATGTATCATTTCCCTTTCCATTTTGGGAGCATTGATTTTTCTTCTCTTTGTATGTGTCTGCCTCGGGGTGGTCGATGGTTGTGCTCAGTCAGTGTCTGTGAGGCTGCTGGGTCTTTGGAAGCTGAGTTTGGGGAGCTTGTAATGATGTGTCTGATGGCTGGGTGGGCCATGCCCCAATGTCTGTCTGCTCAGCACCTTCCACAGGGCAGTCCCACATCTTTCTTGGCATCTTGGAGGCCAAATGCCAGGAAGATTGACTATACTTTTGTTTAAATTAATGAGCTGCTTTGCCACCACATGGACCCGCCAGAGATGAGAGAATGCACAGGTCCACAGTCCTGCTGTAGTGACCCCCACACACAGAAGGCCACGTGGGCAAAGTGCCACATTCATATTTTCTTCTGCAGGGTCCCAGAAGCAGAAGGTCAGTGTGATGTGGTCCATCATGACGTGGGTTTCTTTGTCCTAGGAGGTGGATGGCTCTAGGGGACAGAGAGTGAGGTCAGAAGCCAACTCTGAGTTATGAAGTGAGGTGCTGAATGTCTTCTTGAAGATACAGACATTTCCTGAACCGCATCTTACATCTATCCTCAGTCATGCGAGCTGGCAGAAAGAGGTCACTCTGACTCTTTGTGCCATTCTCCTTTAGCTGTTTAAAGGATGGCCTGCTGGACATGCAGTGCCTGAGGCCACAGCACAATCAGGAAGTATGGATACCCAGTTTTATGTGACACCCCTGAGCTTCAGCTTTCCCATCTGGGGCCGTTAGGACCCTGGTCCCTTGGGGCGCTCAGGTCCTTGCAGCCTATTACAGCATGTAGTGGATGCTAGTGGTGCCCTGCCTTGGCCCACTTTCCTGCCTGTGCTTCTGGGAATGCCGGCCGCTCAGAGGCCTCTAGGAATTACCCTCTGCAAATGAGAGCTGCCACCTTCCCATGCTTGGTGGGGGAGGAGGTGCAGTCCACAGCCAGTGGCTGACTGATAGGCTACTTGCCCCAAGGCAGGATGGCGTGTGCTTTAGCACGCCAGGCTATCAGGCGGAAGCCAGAGCCCAGCTGCAGCCACATCCCTGCTTGCTCCTTCCTCTGCCTGTCCTGATCCTTCACTCCCTTTCTCTTGAGATTACTTGCTCAATAAATCACATGAACCCAAAGCCCTGTCTTAGGAATCTGACCTAAGACAGATGGTCACTGTCGATCAGGAATGTATCATCAGTGTAGGATTGGAAATCTATTAATGGGGGTGTGCCCACTCATTCCAGTCATGCCAGCCCTTCTCCTTCTTTGCTTCCCTCTCTTTCTTTCTTTTCCCCCCTTTGCTGTTTCCTATGCCTGCCATGCACCCACTTACGCATCTATTCACCCATCCATTCAGCCATCCCTTCATCCAGAGACTGAGCTGCAAACCCTCCTGTATGATGAAAAGACCAAGATTCAGATTGTGCCAGGAGGGAGACCTCCTGGGATCACTTAATTCTTCTAGGCTCAACTTCACTTCTTCTCCTCTAGAGAATGGGTAAGGCTGAGGCACAGAGGGTGGTGGAAAGAACACCCAGCCTTGTGCATCCAGCCCCAGCACTCCTTTACTACCTTCTTTATCATTTCACAGGCTTGTTTTCTTCTTGGCTCACCACCTGGCCACTGGGTCACTGGCAGAAGCATGCGAGGGAGTGTTTTTCACTTATAAATGGTGTAGGAAAAATCGAGGTGAATTATCCGGCTGCTGTGTGAGTGCTTTATTGACCACAGAGCACCAATCAAATTAGCTGTCAGAAGAGAATGCAGATGACACCGTATGGAATGGATTTTCTATGTCCTCTAATTGCATTATTTCAATCAGCAGGTGAACAATGCATGGCCTGTGGTGGGCTTTGGGGGGTGGAAAATTGAGCGTGGGTCAACATAAACTGTCTGGGTCAGGCTGACGATATGTGGTTTGAGTATTACAAGTACTTTAATATCAAAATCGAGGCATTAATAAAATGGGTTGATTGCTATATGGATTAAATGCAGGGCAGGGCAGGACTTCAAGCTTGTGCTTATAGGAAAAAATTCCTTCCCATCCTTGGATTTTGGAGGTATGTCAACCCCTAGCATAAGCAGATTGAAACAACTCTCTTCCACTGTTTGAAGATGGTATTGTTTAGTGGGTGTAACGGTTAATTTCTGGAGAACCCTGACTCTTACAGTGAGTAAGAGCTTTTGTTCCAGTCCAAATCTCAGTTCCACTCCTTTCTTTGGCAGGTGATTTACGTCTCTGAGCCTCCATTCCTCATTTGTAAAGTGGGGACATAATAGTACATCGTCCTAGAGTTATCGTAAGGATTGAAGGAGATTGTGCTTGTACAGTGCTTATCACAGTGCCTGGCACAGGTTTAAAATGTGCTCAATAAACATGAGCTCCTCCAACCAACGGCCATTTGCCTTTCCTTTGGGCACTTGGAAATTTAGAAGGGCCCGTAGGGTAGATTGTGGAGTGGCTGGTTTAATGATGGAGAAAGACCCAAAACTTGATTTCTCCTCTTTTCACAAATTCTCCTGTCAAGGTTTGTGAACTTTGGATTTGGCTCTTCCTCTGTTTGGGCAAGATACACATGTGAGAGCCTCCCAAAGACCCGGCCCCGTAGGCTCTCCTCTCTGCCGGTGGTGTGTTTGGTTTTTGTAGCAGTGGCTGCAGGAGGGAGGTGAGGGATAATGCACGGCTGCTTGATCATGTTATGTAAAACAAAAACAGAATCAAACAGAATCAAAGCTTCACTGGTTTCTTAGACTATGGGTGGCAGATTTTTTTGGATCCTCGGCTGTCTGTGGTTCTCCCTGTGGATTTTGGTATTCTATGTAACCGAGAGCTGACTCTGCAGGAACTTGGGGCTGGTGCTCAGTGAAAAGGAGCAGGTGCTGCCCTGCCGCCTTGCATTTGTGGGTTCTGGGGGCACAGCCGCCTCCATGGTGGGGCTTGTGCTGGCAGAAGGCAAGCAATCGATGGACTCTGACCCAGAGACCCCCATGGCAGCAACATCTCTCTGCCTTGGAGCTGTTGTGTGCCCCCAACTGAGGGCCCCCAGAGAATTTTGGGAGAAGACAGCTAGGCAGGTGTAAGCTCCATTTATTGGTTGCCTCAGGCCTGAGGCGGCATCCATTATCCCTATGGACCATGCTGGCAGCCCAAGGGTAGCTTTGACTGTTCAGGTTGCAGTCACTTGCTCCTATCATCAAAAATCTTTTCTCTCATTTCTCAGCACCACCTGAGAACTTTATCCTTTCTTGGTCGAGTTATTCCCTCCTTCAGAGGAAAGGAGGTGGCAAATACGGGAAAGCCATAAGGTAGAATCAGGACCCAACTTATCATTTGGAGAAGCAGAATACATTCCTTGGGTCAAAAGCACAGCTACTTTCATCTCCACCACCACGGCCAAGGAGATGAAGGGAATCGGAGCTGTTCAAGCCCACAAAGACTCATGCGTGTGATCTATCCTCGGGCACTGGGGTCACCAGTGTGGCTTTGGCCAGACCTGTCTGGGTCACAGGAGGAGAGAGGAGAGGCTCAGTCCATGTCCTCCTGGCAAGAGGCCCTGGGGACCTGGGTCTGGAGTATGAAACGTTCTTTATCCAGAACCCAGTATGAAACCCCAGGAAGTTCAAAGTTCGGAGTACTGGATGCTTCAGAAAAACAACTCTAAGAAATCTAATTAGGCAGCTTATGATTCAATAAGTCTCTGTGCTCTGGGAGGCAGAGAGAGGGAGGCTGGGAGGCAGAAGCCCAGTGACTCTTTACCTCTGGCTTGGCGGTTGCTGTGGGTGACGGCAGCCCGGCTGGGAGGCTGATGAAGTGCTCCTCCTCAGTGAGCCACAGACAGGAGCGAGTGCCTCCTACAGCTGTCAGTCACTCCAAGCCCAGAGAGACGTAGACTCTGCCTAGGAAGGCCCAGAGGGTGGCCTCAGCCCCTCCTTCCTGCACACAGTGGGAATCCCCACCTTCTCTGTAGGCATATCTCCAGTGATAGGACGCTGTCTTCTTCCTGAATCAGTCTCCCACTTTGTTGGATCCACAACTGGCACTGAGAAGGCTGGAGTCGAGTCCATCCCAAGTATGTCTCCTGCTATTCCCCAGGAGCCAAGCTGCAGGTTAGATACCAGCAAGTTACAGATACCCTTAAGGGGCTGATGAGCACAACAAGGAGAACTGAGTACCTGCTCCCTCCCTTCCCTCTCCACCACCACTCCCCTGCTTCACAGACCACTGACATCTCTTGGCAGGACCAGAGGTCCTCACCTGTGATGTTGTGGTCCACTCTGCGTCCAGGTAAGTGATAAGAAGGGTCACAAGTATGTATGACTATGAATAACTAAAGCACCAATGTTTCAAAATAATTTATTTTTTTTCTGGACTAGCAATTTCAAGTTTGTTGCTTTAACTCTCACTTTCCTTTTACAGTTATTTTGCTGGAAGACAAGAGGTACAGAAGGAGCTTGAGGAATTTCATGTGATCTGGAGCTTCTTTTACCTACATCAGAGCCTATGGTCTGGGAATATCTATAAAAGTGGGTCATGCATGTGAGCACTGCTGAATTCAAGTAAGAACTGGTATCCTGGACTTGAAACAATTTCCTAAGTGGCCTTCCTGCTTCCAGTGTTGCCTCATCCAATCCATCCTTCACATTGTGGACAGAAAGATTTTTCTAGAACACAACTGAGCATGTCCTTCATGGTTTCCTTTTCCCAAAGGACAGCATCCACACTACTTGGCAGGGCCTACAAGGCTGGTCCCTTCCAGCTCTCAAACATTTCCCAGCCCTGCCTACTTGTTGCCTGACAGGGTCAAGGCCAGAGTTAGTGGAGTATAAGAAACAAAGGATTCGACCCTTTGGTTGTCTTTCTCTGCATTTCCGTCAGAGACCGAAGACCTCTCATACCAAGTCAGAAAATTGGTAGTGGAGACGTGAATGTTAGCTTCAACAATTCTGCTATGATTTAGCTTTTTCTCCCTCCCTATTTCAGTTGAGGTGGAGCACTTAGGGAGATCCTCAAGAAATACTTCCCTGATGTTTAGGAGCTTACAAACTGAGAGGTATAAAAATAAAGCCCACAACTGATATAGAGTACCCCTTTGGCTTATAGAGACCCCAGCTAGTTTGTGAAAAAAACAGAGCCACACTGGCAGGTTGGCAAATGTGTTTTTCTGTTGCAGCATTTGCAAAGAAATCTTCAGACCCTTGTTAATAGACTAAGAGTCAGAGACAGGAAGGGAGCAGCAGTGATTAAAGATGGCAAAGATTGTTTGGGACCTGGACATGTACTTTTGTTTTATTGCAGAAAATGACAAAAATGCCAGTATGGAAGCTGCTGTGGTTTGTTTCTTTCCAAACACATGTTGATTGTGGGGACGGGTCAGCATGGCAGGGGGTATGTGATTTGCTTCTGGAGCCTTGCCCGGGGAATCACTTCTGATGGATATTCGTTTTCCGCTGTGACGCATGTCAGGAGAAGAGGGAGCTCATGAGGAGGCCCCTTCTTGATAAGGAACCTCCTCTGACAGCCCCACAGGGACTCCCTGTTCTTTGAATTCCTGGGCTTGTCTGCATCACACAGTCTACCACTTATTCTCATGCTTTCTCATTGGTTTACCTAGGATGGTGATGAGCACACACACAAGATACTTTCCCTGAATGCAAAGAAAGAATCCAGAGAGGGAAAAGATGGCAGATGTGGAGGGCAGAGGGTGGAGATCTGACACATGGATAATTGGAGAAGAGAACAGACAGATGAAAGAGAAGGAAAAAAGATGCAATAGAGGAAAACATTCTTGAGCTGAGAAAAGACATACGTATGCAGATTGAAAGGATTTGCCATGCTCTGGGCAAGATGAGTGAAAGGAGATCCAAATCTGCTAGCTGTAGCCTAGTCTCATTTTTTTAAATTAACAATTTATTTTTTATTTTTATTATGAAAATCTTCAATCATACACAGAAGTATTGCGTTAGTACATTGAATCCTCCCAGGTACCTATTACCCAGATTTTAACAATTATCAAAATTTTGCCATGTTTGCTTCATCTATACCCTTTTCTTCTTTTTCTTTGTTTTTCTTTTGTTTCTTTTCTTTCAATTTTTGCTCAAGTTTTAAAAGTAAATCTCAGATATCATAAAACCCTACCTTACCTATTCATTACGCATCTCTAAAAATGTGGACATTTTCTTACATAGCTACAATGTTATTATAATACCTAATGAAATTTAAATTATCCTTTGATATTGTCTAATACCTAAATTTCCCCAAGTGTTTACAAAATGTCTTTATAATTGGTTTGTTTAAATCTTGATCCAAAGTCCATACATTATATTTTTTGTTGTCATGGTTTTAAAATATGTCCTCAGATTTTTGACACTCCTCCTTCCAAAAGATGGAGTCTAATTCCCCTCCCCTTGAATGAGGGTCAGATATCCTGACTGGCTTCTAACAAAGAATGTGGCAGAAGTAACAGTGGTTGAATTCCAAGACTGTGGTCATAAAAGACGTTGGTTCTTCCACCTGTGCTTTCTTGCGCTGTTCGCTGTGGAAGAAGCCAGTCGCCATGTTGTGAGGATGCTCAAGCAGCCTGTGGAGAGGCCCACAGTGGAGGCACTGAGGCCTTCTGCCAACTGCATCAACTTACTGGCCATGGGTCTGAGCTGCCTTTGAAATGCTTCCTCAGTCCCAGCCAAACTTTCTGATGAGTCTGCACCCCCAGATGACTTTTTTTTTTTTACTGTATAATTCCATTTATATAACTTTCTTATTTTAAAAATTTATTAATTGTGCCAATGTTACAAGTTGCTCAATTAGCAACTACAATAACAATAGATCTGCTTTGGTTAGTGGTTCCATTCCCCCCACCCAGTGACATTTTGACTGCAACTTCGTGGGAGACCCTGGGTCACACCATCAGCTTCCAAATTCCTGATCCTCAGAATTTGTGAGCTAAAGAATATTTATTGTTGTTTTAAGCCACTAAAGTTTTGGGGAAATTTATTATGCAGCAATAGGTAACTAATAGAGTTTTATGTTTTTAAAGTCTGTTTTAATCTAGAGTACATTCCTGTCTTTAATTTATTTTTTGATGTGTTGAACTGGTTTGGTTGCTTTATAGAATGTACCAACATCTGGATTTGTCTATTAAATTCCCTGCTGTGTCATTGAACTTGATCTTTTGCCCTCTGTATTTCTTGGAAATGGATGTTAGCTCTATAATCTTGATTTTGGTTCAAAATTTTTGGCAAGAATAGTTCATAAATGGTGCTTTTTGCTTCAAATTATGAAGGTATTCAATGTCTCAGTGCGTCACTTTTGGTAGTGTTAAGATTGATCAGAGGGTTCAGGTGATCTGGCAGCATTTTTGAATTTCAATAACAAAGGGAAAAATCCTACATGCAAGCATGTAGGCCGAAAAACTAGGTTACCTACAATGGGAGGCTAGAATTTTATAACTGTGTGAATGAAGACAACAGAATGACTGATATGCAAAAGTTCACAAATATATGCCAACCACATATTCTTCTTGGGGAAGAAGCATACCTTGAGGATGTATAGCATTTATTCATTCATTCATATGTTCATTCAACAAATATTTGAGAACCTTTCACGTGCTCAGGCATTGTGCTAAGTAGAACTTGAAGTGTCTAGGAAGGAATGAAATCCAGGACTTGAGAATGGAGAAGCCATGCATGGAATGCATGGCCACGTGGTGAGCCCTGAACCAGTGACACACAGAGAGAAGTCCCAGGAATCATCATCAATCTTGTTGTATAACTGTTTGGGTCTGGCCATTATTCTAAGCCAGTTCAAATGGCCCCCTCCTTCAGGGATATCTGATTGGAGGTGGAGATGGAAAGCTCAGGAGGGAATCCCTGGGCTTGGGCAGTGCAGACCTGGGCTGCATCCCTCTGCTGTCTGAGTGCCTGGACATGTGGGACAGAAAAGAGCCTCATTATGGGAAAACAGAGGGCCCAGAGCAGGAAGTGAGTGGGTGATCCAAAACGGGCAAGAAGGGGAGCCCAGGTGGGAAGCTGTGCAAAAGGGAAGTGGGTGGTGCTGGCGCGAAGGTAGTTTTTGCTGGGGTGGGATAGGGTGGGTGAGCAGAGTCTGCTGCTTTCTAGTAGTTTCTTGTCCTGTTCCTGGGGCTGGTCTAGGTATGTGAAGGGGCATTTAAAGGGGCTGTGGAGCAGACAGACCCCAGAGATGTGCAGGGAGCAATAGAGATGGCACCCCAGCAGCCCTCTGGTTCTGCCTGGTGTCTTTTATGATAGGAGTTCTAGGGTCCCCTGGTTGTGGAATGATACCCCTTTGCAGGTAAGTCTTCCTCAGGGCCACAGTGCAAGTGAGGCAGGTTAGTATAGGAAGCAAGGGAAGGTGCTGGTCAGAAAATCAGAGCCACAAGACCCTGCCCAGAAACCTCCTGAAGGAAGGCAGCTGATTGAGAACAAAGCCATAACTGTTAGAGTCGAAAAGCCTAAGACCCTGGTCACAAGGTCCTATTTAAAAGTCCCAGGCTCAAAAGAAGCCCTGGATAACTCCAAACAGAAAGGCCTCCCTCTTGGTTCCCTAAAAGCTAACAGGTGAAAGTAAAAAGGTAACCAATCGGGACAGCAAATAGCTGAGATCCCTCCTTAATATGGGGCGGGGGGAGGAGGAAAGGCCTTAGAAATTCCTACCCCAGGGCCCCACATTGCGTATCTCACCCTGTAGCATGCCTTCACCTGTCTCAAGTGCGTACTTTTCCCTTTTCTCATTTCTCAATAAACTCTTTTTACTGGCCTCATTTATCTGGCATGTCTCTGAATTCTTTCTTGCGACATAGCCAAGAACCTAGAACCCAGCTTCTGGTAACACAGGCCCAGCGGGGGCCAGTACACAGGCCCAGGTTGGTAGCCTCTACCATAGTCTCCCCTGCGTCGCACACTAGTAAATAGGCTCTGGATGGGTCCCAGTGTCCCCAAGCTGCCTGACAGAAGGTTTTCTGCTCCTCTTGCCTGGGCAGGGACACCTGGCACTGGATTGACCTCAGGGGCTCCCACAGGTCAATAAGGACCTGCCTGAGACCCAGACGCCCGGTGGGAAGCTCAAGGGCTGGTTGTGCATGAATCACTTGGTGCCACCCTCAGCCCGGGTTGAGGAGGTGCTTCTTGTACGATATCTGGGCTGGGTCTCTAGTGCCCTGAAAAACGGGGCTGGGAGAAGGTTTAGCGAAGCTGGAAGCTTAGAAGGAGGGAGAAGAAAGAGCACCAATTTTAGAGAGAATTAGTAAATGCTCTTATTTCTCTGCAAGTAAGTCTCTGACCAGATTTAAAGGAAAGCTGCGGGCACTCTCAGCAGATAGTACCTGCTCTGCTTCCTCTTCCAGATGAGCTGCTCCCTGTGCCTCCAGGCAATGGGTCTGCAACTCAGTGGGCATGCGACCACCTGCCAGCATTCCCTTTGTCTGGCTTTCTTTTCCTCCCTCCCTGCCTCCCTGCCTCCCTGCCTCCCTCCCTTCTTTCTTCCCGCTCTCCCTTCCTTCTTTCCTGTTGCTACACTCAACAGATAGTATAAAATTAACTAGCCAAGTTTTACATCCCCAGTCCTTTTTTCCCTACATATGCATAACCCTCCAGCCTATCAACTCTCCCAGAAACCTCCTAAACATTTTTCCTGCTTTCAAGGTTCTGTGTGAAAAGAGAACTGGACCAAGTGTTGAAGTGTTTGTGTTCTTAGCTGGCTGGGTGGCCTTGGGGTATCTCTTGACTCCTCTGGTTTCCTTCGATGTTCTCATCTTGAGCCAGTTCTCCCTCCTGTGCATGGTCCTTTGTGGACTGTTTGAAACAGTGCTTTGAATCTTTCCCAAGGTGTGGATGAGCTGCATTGTGTTCATCCCTGCTTTCAGGTCAGGGCTCACCCAGTCCAGCCTCAACCAGATTGGACTGTGAATGGGTTATTGCTGCAGGTTTCATAGACACAGAGGACTTGATCTCAACATCCCTGAACTGTCCAGTGTGGGATTCTGTATTAGGCAAGAGAAGTGTGTTCACCCTAAATCTCATCTATTGTTTTTTCAGCCCTTTTCTCTGCTAGTTATATAGAGGGAAAGCAGGTCAGTTCATTGCCGTGACCCTGTACCCAGACTGCATGGGTGTCCCAAAGCAGACCAATGTCACAGCAGCCTGCTGGCCCTAAAGCATCTTCTTCAGGACTAGAGTCTCTGTGTCCACTCCCAGGATCCAACTCCCTTTTCTTTTCTTCTCTAAGGCACATTCAAGACATTGAATGTCTTGAATGTCTTGGTCCAATTCCCACTCTTTTTTTGTTTTGTTTTGTTTTATTTTCTGCCTTTCAAGTTCTACTGTGTTCTCTAATTGCTCCAGAAGCCAGACAGATGGACTAGTTTATTTAGCCAAAATGAAATGTGAAAGTCATCTCAGAGTAAATGGGAAGCTCAGATGTTTCAGTTAACTCACATGTCTCTCTTCAATGGCTGATTTGCCATCACAAGAATCTCCTGTCTTTTAATAAGCCTTCTGGGCATGGCCACACCACCCTCCATAAGGCGTCTAGCAGTTTTGCAGACTTGGTGAAGTACACTCAATGTCAGAAATGTCCAGCTGGAGCAGTGAGCTCCTCCAACCTGTATAGAATTAGGGAGTGATTCAGGCTGGGAAAGACATGCCAACTCATCCTGTCCTGCTTCCCCATTACGTGACTATGGGATCTGAGATCTTGCAGGGCAATGAGCTGCTCAGGGCAACACATCTAGGAATAAAAGCTAGTCTTCTGACTCTTGGTTTAGCTCCTTTTCTTTCACATCATGGAGCGTGGATGCTGTAAGAATGGATAGATGGATGACTCTTCTTCAAGATGAATATTGAAAGTCTTGGTAAGGGGGACAAAGTTGGGATACTTGAACTCTTACTCCCTTCACTTTGGAACTCTTCAGTCACTGCTTTAGAAATGAGAAATGGGTAAGGCTATATTTTCCCACACCACTTTGATATCTGATCTTTAGTGTGATGCCTCAAGGCTTCAGTTTGTTCACATAAGGGAATCAAATCCTAAAGGACACTGCTTCAGTCAGGTTAAAAATTCACATTGACTTCATTCAGGTTTGCACTATAAAAGTCCATTCACTTATTGTTAGTGGACAAGGGGTCTACCAGATGACCATTGGACTCATTGCTCTTCTGGAGACCATTACTTCTGGAACTGTACTAATCATCAGAATGTTGTCTGGTGAGCCCCAAATTAGAGAAAGGAATGTTGGGTGGTCTTAGGGATATTCTCACAAAGCCTACCCTTCTGTTCCTGGGACTGTTTTTTCTAAATACCAGGGCCAGGTCTTTTTGGAATCTGGCATCCACATCCTTGGATTGTGGAGTGGGGGGTAGTAAAAAAGATGTGAACTCTCTATAAGATATTCGCTTATTTTCTGAATCATATAATCTTGAAGTTTTCCTTTTCTTTCTTCTTCCTGCCTCCCATCATTTTGTCGTTTGTGTTGGCTGTGCGTAAATTTACCATTTACTCTGTAGGTGGTAGAATACTGAGGTGGGAGGAATGAATGTTAGCCCAGAGATCTTGGGCTTGAAGTTGGATGCAGTAAGTAAATATAACTTGGGGCTGTTTCCTTTTGGGAAGGGAGGAGATGGTAGCACAATATTAGGTGCGGGGATTTTTTAAAGTGTAAGTGAAGAAGCCTCCACAATTAACACTTACTGGGCACTTACTGGGTGCAAAAGTTCATAAATATATGCCAACCACATGTACTTCTTGGGGATTTCACATGCATCATTTAATTTAATCCTCCCAGCAGCCCTTAATAGGGATATCATCCCAATTTTACAAATGAAGGAATATTCTTTCTTCTGAGCTATCAGCCTCTGCCTACTCCTATCTGCCTCGTTGCCTCATGGTGCCATATTCCAAGAGTTTATTTTAGCCATATAAAGGCAGGATGGAATCGCTTTCTTTAAACTAGGGTGGAATTGTTCCAGGGTCTGTATTTGCAGAAGTGTATGCCCTACTTCACAATCCTCTTCCTGGCCTTAGGAGCTGAGATTTTGACTGGGTCTTCATCCCTGCATCCCTAAGGAAGCCTCCTTGTCCTTCTTTGACCATGTAGGGCAGCCTCTCCCAGTCTCTGGTTTCTTAAGGAAACAATTCATTGGATTGTCTCTTTATACCACATACCTTTGGTGACAGTTCTCCGGTCTGTCAGTGGGGAGCTGGGTAAAATGTTGATGATTTTCTCCTGTAGGTCATGGGGGTGCATTTACTGCACAGATATAGACCTAGCAAGGTGACTGCTTCAACGGTGGAAGAAGAGGTCATGGTGACTTTTTTTTAAACTTTATTTTATACATTTAATAATTGAAAATATAAACAATTAAAAACTAAAAAGTAAACACAGGTAAATAAATACATACATTTCTCAATGATGACTTTTTTAAAAAGTTGAAACCAGTGTTCTGGTCTGTCTGTTACAATTCCTTAACCCCTAGGAAGTAGTCATCTCTATTTCAGCTTCTACTAGGGTCCAGCTAAATCTCTCTATCATCATTAAAATGTCTTTTTTGTTGCAAATTTTGCTGCCTGTTGGGGCTTTTCCATTTAATTTTCTGTTCTACTTCTGAAAGTTGATGACTCTCTGGGTTCCTGCATCTTCTCTTTATATAGGACATAGTTAACTCTGGATGTGGAATGTGGTTTGTATAATGGGAAGACATGATTGAGAATAAAGCGATGATTCCCCACCTGCCACCTGGCTTTCAAATGCATAGTTAACACACCATCATGCCACTGACTCTGATTTGCAGCTTGGTAATAATTCAAACATTAACATAGGAAGCTCCAGACTTTGGAAAAAAAAAAAGAAAGTGCTTTTATATGAAACAGTGCTTTATCTTGCATGTGAAGTGGTGCTATGCCTTCCTTAATTTCATTTAGCACAGGATGAAGGTAAAAGAAAGAATTGTTCAAACTGGTTTTATTTTCAATATTTGAAGTCTGATTGGTTTTACAGATTGAATCCCTTCATACTTTTTTGAAAGTGTATTATTCAACTGGGATCCTTTCTACATAAGGAGCTCTATTCAGAACCAACTACCCTGACTCTTTTGAATATTTCCCTTCATTATTTTCACCGCACACAATACTAAAATATGTTAAACCCCATTATGAAAGAAATGCCCCTAGAGCCATAGAAAATCTTCCACTTCTTCTTTCGGTTCATTCACAGGGATAAAGGAAATTGGGATAATTTCCATGGCAGCAACATTTCCTGGAGGAGTGTGAGAATGGCTGTGCCATGGTGAGGTGAAGCTCCCCATAAAGAACATGGATGTAGAATCAGCCCCTCCCTCTGGACCACCTTTGCAAAAGGAGTGTTTTCAGGGACATTCAGGATGTCATACTCTGGGGCAGATGCCATCTCTGATACCATGTATCAGATACTCAGTGTCCAGCAAAGTTGAGTACTCTAGGGGTCTCTGTAAGGGCTTGATGGATGGCAGGTATGAATTGGGTCATGCAACCACTTTTTGGCCCAGCCTCCTTCCTGTGTGTGGGTGAGATGGGTTCAGGCTCAGGGGTCAGGTTGACCCCTGTGTAGACACTGCCTAACTTGTATGGCTGTCAGTTCCATGTGGGGGAGATGACATTAGCCAGCCTATTGTATTTTCTCAACTAATAGTGAACAGAATCACTCAGCATTCTGAAGAAAGTAAAAGCAATAAGGATGGTCTGTTGATAACATTGTACTTAGTTGGCTTGTTCTGGACTCTGGCCTTCAAAACCAAGACCAAGGGTGAGAGTTGGGGATGATTGTCTTTTCAAGTTTTATCTCAAGAATGACACAGATGCTGACAAAATTCCTGATCTAGACCCTGCCCTTTAGTTTTTCCCAAACTGGGTCTCCCCATTGTCAACAAATGGAAATCCATCTGATGCTCAACAGGGAATAAATTGCCTTTTTC
>JAQZBX010005277.1:0-31828 GCA_029593785.1 Cabassous unicinctus
TCTTTTTCTTCATAAGTTTAATTTCTTTGTGCTACAGTTCTACTTAAGGCAGAAGAAAATTCACTTTTCACTTCTGAAATTCTGTTTTGATATGCAAGGACACCTGTGTTGTTTTTTAAAATCTATCTGAGCTAAGGATGCCTTTCAAATTTGGGTATTTTGTGGTTATGAATGTTGTTTAAGAATCCTGGACAGGAATTCAGTTTTGGCATTTGAGCTCTTGCCAATGCTAAGAAACAGGCTATCTCTAGCTGAAAGGTCTCAAATGCTTATAGAAAATGTATGAAATTAGCTTTCCTTCTCAGACATGGGTTCCTATATCTCCATTCATTTTTACCAAGTGTATGGTCACTGTACTTCAAATGTGTCACTTAACGTTTTATTGCCATTACAAAACCCTACTCTACTTATTTTTAAAGGAACAAGTCAACTATGTGGGGTATGGTGCTTTGTCAAGCACAAAAATTGGGCATGGGATTCTCTGTCAGTGTTGTGAATATGTGATGTCGGGACTTTGAATGTTGTGGATAATAGACACCAAGTGGGGCTAAATGTTTGGATAGTTCTGCTCAGAATTAAAACATGGAGAAGGAATTGGATTAGTCATTCTAGAATCTGGGGGTTTCAGTATGTAGATCTGCCTTTACTGTGTGTACCTTTATTTTCAAACATTTGAGTGAGAGTTGTTCAGATCTAATTTCCACTATATACTTTGAAAAATGAACTCTGAGGGGTGTGTGTGAGTGTTTCACAATTTTGGAGAGAGCAGGGTGGGGCAGTGAGGCAGAAAGGCTTTAAAGTTAGATAACTTCATAGGAATGCCTCAAGTTTTTCAATGATAAAATGGAATAATAAAATTACCTATTTCATAAGGTATAAGTAAGACAATGTATATAAAGTTCTTAGTAGAGTGCCTGGCACATAGTAAACACCCCATAAATGGTAGCCACTCTTCTTTACCAGCCTCCCCCTTCCCCCTTCCTCCTCCTCCTCCCCCCTCCTCTTTACTTTCTCCTTCTCCTTTCCCATCTTCTTCTCATTTTGTTTCAAAATGCAAAATAACTTTAAGCCATTTAGCAATAACTTTCTTCTAATATCTGGTCTCAGCCAGTCTTGAGATTTATCTTCTAATAGATATTTACTGCATTAGCAACAAATTAAACAATGTGAGCATGAGTGTGAATGTGAATGTGAGTGTATGAGTGTGAGTGTGTGTGTGTTTTAGTGCATCGGCTTTTTGAAATCTCTTTTTGGGCTTATTAGACTCCACTTAAATTAATTGCTTCATTCTCTGGTATTAACAGAGAAATATACCTTTTTCTCCTTTTATAAGTACTGATATACAATCGAATAGGTTGTTACAGTGAATGTTAAAAAGCAGGACTCATACACAAGGGGCCAATTTAACAGATACCCCTAATCATCATTTTCTTCAACTGGGCACCCACTGGAAACATGTAAGTACAAATCAGTGATTGTAGATAGCGGCACACTGGAAAATTGAACACAGGCCAATAGAAACCAGCTGCCAAGCTCTTTTGAATACAGGTTTTAAGAAATCGAAGTTTTCTTGGGTATAATCTTGCTTTATCTTTGTCTCTCCTCTACCATTTCTCTTGGCCGCCCACTTTTACCCTCACCATCCTCAAACAGCAATCCCTAATGCCAGAATGCCCAGTAAATAAGTAACTGCCTTCTCCCCCCAGATGGAACTAATATTCAATAGCCAATGTCAGGTGCTGCAGGAGGGCCTCTGTTGGAGGGCAGGTTACAGCAAAATCACACACAGTCGTTCTTTTTCCCAAGCTCATAATCATATGATCCATTTCCCTACATTTTGTGTAATAATTAAAAGAGATGAAATGTGAAGTTTGTCAATTAGCAAAATATTTAGCACTTCCAGTCAAAACAGAAATTGTTTGCTTCTGGTATATAGAACTATGCTGGCGAACACTTCATCTAAAAAACACAAGGTCAAAGCTTTTTATGACATGTTAGTGCTGATTAGTAGAGTGGAAAGAGCATGGGGTTAAAAGTCAGGAGATTTAGATTTTACTACTGGTTCTGCCAGTAGCTGGATGGTCAACGTCTTGAGAGTCTCAGTTTCTTCATTTTAAATTATCAAGAGATTGGTTGTTAGATAAATCTCTACAATTCTTTAAAAACATCGTGACTTGCCTGTGGCATTTTTGAAGTGTTTATGATCGTGTGTTGATGTGCTGCTTCTTTTGCGGTCCTTTCTCCTTCCTCCTCTTCCTCTCCACTTCCCTCCCCACCTCTCTTCCTCTGTCCCTCCTTCCACCCCTCTACTTGTCTGCTTTCCTTGATCCGCTTCCTCCCAGCACATGAATTGAGCATTAGTGTGCTTCAAGACTTGTGCTAGATTGAGTAGAAAGACATATTAATTCTTGTGGAATTAATAGAGCAGGTATTAGAGAAAATATGTAAGTAATTCAGTTCCATGTTTTTATGACAACGAAAGAGAACTTCACCATCCTGTTTGTAACAGGGGACCTAAATTGTTCTTTGGTGGATGGGCAAGAAAAAGGGTTCACGTGGAATGGCATTTGAGCTGGGGTTGATGGCGGAAGAGAAGTTAGCTAAGTGAAGGGAAGTAGGCAAATGTCATATTAGAGTGAACAGCACAAATTACATGAAAGCCCCGAGGAAGTGAAAGTAAGGGGCAGTGCGGAACCAAAAGAGGACTTTATGTTTGGAATAAAAGAGCCAGGAGGAGAGTGGCTGATGTAGGTCAAGCTAGGGATTTTCATCTTTATCCTAAAAGCAATGAACAGCACTTGAAAGATCTTTCAAATGTGTTAAAATACAGTATTTTAACAATAATGAAAGTTTTAGAATGTAGTAGATGCTCTCTTTATTGATCACCCAGCTTCACTAAATTTGAACATTTTGCCATAATTTCTTCTTTTCTTAAAGTAAGGTGTAATTGAAGCAATTGTGTATACCTTCTTGTTTTCATTCTCTTACTCTTCTCAAATACAATCACCATATAGAATGTTTATCCACCATTCACATTCAGGCTTTTATACTCTCACTAAAACTGTAGGTAGCCATAAACAACATATAATTTAGTTTTGAAAATTTTTAAATTTTATAGAGTTAATATCATATTCTGTATGATTTTGCAACTTGCTTTTTCCCCCACAAAACTTTGTTTTTGAGATTTCTGCATTTTGGTCTATTAGGTTACTTATTTTTAACTGCTATGTAATACTTTGGTGTGTGACTGTGTCATTAATATACCACCATTTATTCATGCATTTTCCCATTAATAATAGACACAGGAATTTTCCAAAATTTTTTTGCTAATATAGACAATGTTACTAAGGGTACTTTTGTACATTTTCTCATTGTGTAAATATGCAAGTTTTTCCAGAAAATTTTCCTGGAAATGGAATTGTTGGATTGAATTATATATGCAATTTCATTACTTTCCATTGATCTACTTGTCAATTTCACTGATATAAAATACATACCACAGCTTTATAATCAGTCTTGGTATCTTATATGGCAAGTCTTTGTTCTAATTCTTTAAATTTGTTCTCCAAATCAATTTAAGGATCATCTTGCCAATGAAAAGTCCTTTTGGACTTTTAAGTGGGATTGCTTTGAATTTATGGATTAATTTTTGAAGAACTGGTATTTTTACTACATTGAGTTTTCCCATCCATCATCAATGGTTGTTCTCTCATTTATGCAAAACATCTTATGTGCCCATTCATAATTATTTCATAAAGTTCTTATACATTTTTGCTAGATAAATAATTTGTATCTATAATTTTGGTAGGAATTGTGTATGGGAGTTTTCTATTATATTTTAATTGGTTATTACTCATGTACAATACTGCTATGTTGACCTTGTGTGTAGCACTTGCTGTACTCTCTCATAAATTCCAACATTGGACAAATAAACAAACAAAAAGAAAACAAAAACAATACTTGAAGGCACTGGAAAGTGAACAAAAGAAGGAAGATCCTGGAAGGAATTTGACACTTGGAAAAGGCAATGGCCATAGATGAGTGTTCCATTTTTAGGAAATGTGAGGGGATTCTCTACTACATGAGGTGACTAAAATTCTGATAGAAAACCCACAGTATTCCTGGCATAAAGAGCCAGAGGATTGAATTTCCACACTCTCTGGAAAGTTAGGGAGGACTCCCAGAAAGGAGAGAGCCATAAAGGGAATCCCAAATTCTTTGTATAACTCTGCCCGAATCTTGGCTGACCCCTAGTTCATATATGTGTAAAGCAGGCTCTGAGAAGCTCAGCTAAAGATACAGAAATGAACTTACATTTAAGCTGCCACTCAACACACAAGTGTTTGCAATTTAAGTCCAATCATGTTAATTGCCTGGAAAACAAACAAACAAAAAATCCACATTTTTTGGAGGACTAAAACAGAATCCAGAGTCTCCATATAACAGAACAGTAACAATACATATGATGCAATCCAAAATTACTTATTTTACAAAGACATGGGAAAATTTGACCCATTCTCAAGGAAAAGAAAATTGGTCTAGAGACCAATCCCTAGATATTTCCACTACCAGGCAAGGGAAGCAGCAATTATAACAATGCTCAATGACATAAAGGAAAATAAGCTTATAATGAACAAAAAGGAAATCTCAGCAGAACTATTAAAAATGAAAATCCTAGAACTGAAAAATAAAATACATGAAACAAAAAATTCACTAGATAGGCTTAACAACTGAATGGAGGCAACAGAGGAAATAATAGCTATATTAGTCAGCCAAAAGGGTGCTGATGCAAAATACCAGAAATCGGTTGGCTTTTATAAAGGGTATTTATTTGGGTAGAAGCTTACAGTCATAAGGCCCTAAAGAGCCCAACTCAAGGTATCATAAGAGGTACTTTCTCACCCAGAGTCCGTTGCCACGTGTTGATGCAAGGTGGCGGGCGATGTCTGCGACGGTTCAGTCTTCTTCCCCTTCCCAAGGCTCCATGATTCCAGCTTCTTCCAATCTCAGCCTCAGGCTGGGACAAGTCTTCTCTCCCTCCCAGGGTCAGCTGGCTCCAGGCTCAGCTGCTCTGCTTTCTCCACAAGGCCAGCTGTAAACTTTCAGGGGAACGGCTCGTCTCTCTTTCCCAGGCCTCTGCTGTGTCTAATGCAGCTTTCTCTCTTTCTTCACATATCTGCTTCTCTGCGTATTTACTTCCCAGGCTCCAAGATCAAAACTTCAACTAACTCCTCTGCCTTGTAGCTTTCTCTGTGAGTCCCCGCCCCCTACTGACATGGCCCAATCAAAGCCTTAATCATTATTTAATCAAGTAAAAGTGAAACCATTGAATTTAATACAATCAAATATGCCCAGAGGAACAGACCAGTTTACAAATACAATCCAATATCTATTTTTGGAATTCATAAACAACACCAAACTGCTACAATAGCTTAAGGTAACATCAATAGAAATTCTCCAATACGAAGAACAGATAGAAAAAAAAAAAGCCTGGAAAAAATGAACAGAGCCTTAGAGAACTGTGGAATAGTATCAAAGTTGTAATATATGCATACCTGTAGTCCCAGAAATATAGAAGCAAGGAAATGGGAAGAAAAAATATTTGAAGAAATAATGGTGGAAATTTCCCCAAATTTGGTGAAAGTCTTAAATGTACATATTCATGAAGCTCAGTAAATCCCAAGTGGGATAAATAGACAGAAAAGCATGCCTAAGCACATCATAGTCAAACTGACGGAAAGCAAAGATGAAAGGAATATCTTGAATGCATACAGAAAGAAAAATGATACCTGTTTTAGTTTGCCAAAGGGCTGCTGATGCAAAGTACCAGAAATCAGTTGGCTTTTATAGTGGGGATTTATTTGGGGTAAAAGCTTACAGTTTCAAGGCCATGAAATGTCCATATTGAGGCATCAGCAGAGATGCTTCTCTCACCAAAGTCTCATAGGTGTGTTGCCACCTGGTGAAGCAAGATGGCCGCCGATCTCTGCCTTCCATTCCAGATTCTATCTCTTGGAGCTCAGCTGTGAGCAACTAGGCATAGGGCTTGTCTCTTAGGGCTTCTCTCCTTGCAGTTCAGCTTGGGCAAAACTGGAGTCTTTTCTCTCACATGGCAGAATCAAACAGGGCCTGTGTCTGTCTGTCTGAGTGTCCATTTATATCAGACCCAGCAAAGAGGCAGAGTCTCAAGTCTGATTCACGCCTCACTGACACAGTCCAATCAAAAGCCCTAAAGTGATCCTATCAAGTAATCTAATAGAAGGCCACTCAAAGGGTATCACACCCAGAGGAACAGATTCGTTTACAAACATAATATTTCTCTTTTTGGGATTCGTAAAATAATTTCAAACTGCCACAATACCTAAAGAACCAAAGATTCAAAAGAATGATGACTTATCAGAAACAACAGAGTCAAGAAATCAGTAGTATAACATATTTAAAGTGCTAAAGAAAGAACTGTCAGCCCAGAATTCTATATAGATAAAATACTCTGAAATAATTATAACAATAACAACAATAATTTTCAGATAAAAGACAACTAAGAAAGTTCATTACTAGAAGATCTACACTCCAAAAATGCTAAATTAATTTTGTCATGTTTAAGGGAAATGGTACTGGATGGAAACTCCAAGCTTCAGGAAGGAAAGAAGAACCCAGAAATAATAAAGAAATAGAAATACATAAAATATTGCATTTTTCTCTTAATTTCTTTAAAGTACATATTGCTGTTTAAGACAAAAATTATAACAATGTTTTGTGGTGTTTATACACATGCATAGATACATATGGCAACTATAGCAGGAAGGTTATGGAGAGTGTTAAAGGTACCAGCAGTATTTATTTTTACTGTCTTATTGAATAGAGTTGAGCATTCAGTGTAATGTAGAATACAAATGGTGATACTGGAAACTTTTTTGCTCTTGACTTGAATAAAAATTTTCTAAATTTTTACCAATAAATGTGATATTTGCCTAGGTTTTTGGTGAGTTATTTTAGTTTAAAAATATCTGTATTTCCCTCTAGTTTGAAAATATATTTTAATAAGGAAAAGGTGTTGAATTTTCTCAAATGCTTTTTCTTAGTTTATTGAGTTGACAATAGGACTTTTTTCCCATTAATTTTTTTTATTTGTAAAATGATATATAAATACATATGCATATATGTGCATTTGTTTACATAAATGTTCTTTGTTATATATATATTTTTTCCTGTTAATTTCTGACCGTGCTGTATTATATCAATAGATTTTTCTGATGTTGAAATATCTTTAAAATCCATATATATGCTCCTTGGTCTTGGTCATGATTTATTACTATTATTTTCACAAACAATTAAATTTAATTTGCTTTTAAAAATTAATTTTTAAGGACTTTCACGTCTTATGCACACATGTGAAAATCGTCTGTAATTTTCTTTTGTGGCATTGACCCTGTCTCTTTCCGGTATAAGTGTTTTACTTATACCCACATGGGTGCCTTTTTCTCCTTGTCTATTCTCTGAAACTCTTAATAAAAGAAAAATTATATGTTCCATGAAAGTCTGGGAAAACTTTCCTCTAATACATTTTGGATCTGATGACTTTTGGAGATGAAAATTTGACTATTAATTTACTTTTTAAATGGATTATTGGTTTAATCAGTTATCTACTTTTTCTAGAGTCAATCCTGGTAGTTTTTCATTTTCTAAAAACTTAACATTTTATCCAAGTTTTCAACTTTGTTTTCATAAAATTGTTTATTAAATTCACTCCTGATTTACAAAAACAAACAAACAAACAAACCCATAAAACCTCTACTGCCTATAATCATGGCTTCCTTTTTTTCTTAATATTATTAATTTGTGTTTCCTCTTTTTTCTTAGCCAGTCTTGCAAGTGATTTGTCTATTTCATTATCTTTTTCAAAGAAACGGATTTTTGATTACTTTATCCATTGTTTCTCTGTTTTCTATTTTATTATTTTCTTATCCTTTTTTCCCTTCTTCTTCTTCTTTAGATGTATTTTTCCCAACCAAGCTTCTAGATTGAATGCTTAATTCTTCTATTTTTCAACTCTCTTGTTTTTCAAGGGAATGCATGTAGCACTATAATTTTATACTTTGTAGCTTCATCTCACCAGTTTTTACATGTAGTTAATTCATTTTAAGTCCTAAAATTTCCTAATTTATATTGGAATTCCTCTTTTACTTGTGAGTTATTTATGTGTGCACTTTGAAGTTTGCAATCATATATGGCTTTTTATGTTGATATATAATTCAATTGCATTTTAGTCAGAAATTGTGGTTTATATGATACGAAATGTTTGCATTTTATTGAGACTTCCTTTATTACCTAAAATGTCTTCATTAAAAAATAACCGATGTGAAAAGAACATATATTACAAGTTCTTTGGGTGCAAGATTATATGTAATTTTATTCTTTTCTATCCCTTTCCATCTCTCTATATCCATTAAAATGTTTTTTGCCTGATAGTCCTGATATTAAAATTGTTTTTAAAAATACATTTGCAAAGCATATTATTTATCCCTTTATTTTAAACCTTGTGATATCTTTTGTTTTAGATGATTTCTTACAAGTAGCATACAGCAGGAGTTGTTTTCTTTCTTTCTTTTCTTAGGAGGTACCAGGGATTGAACCCAGGACCTCGTACATGGGAAGCAGGCACTCAACCACTGAACTAGATCCACTCCCCAGGAGTTATTTTTTAAGGCAAATTGAATAATCTATTTGCTAATGGATAGGTGAATCCTTTTATATTTATTGTAAATACTGACATATTTCAAACACCATAATTTCAATTTTTTGTCACCAGTTGATGGACATTTATGTTGCTTTAATATTCTTTTAATGAGCATCTGTAATTCTTAATTTTTTTCTGAACCCCCATTTTTCTCCTGCAGTCTTGAATTATAGTTTAATCTGTGTATGAAATTTGAGATTGAGAGTTGTAGTTTTTTGTCAAGTTGAAGATATAATTCCACTTGTCTTTTGCTGTCCCTTGTTGCTGATGGAAGCTCTATTCTAGTCATTCTAATTGTAGTTCCTTTGTAGATAGTTTGTCTTTTCTCTCTGGTAGCTTTAAATATTTTCTTTTTATTCTTCACATTTTGCAGTTTTACGATAATCAGTGATGGAATGGCTTTGCTGTTATTTAGCATGATTGGTTGGTCCTGGGAGTGTACGTTCCATGTGAGTGAGGAATTGTATCTTTCTTCAACTCTGGGCAGTTTTAAATTCTGAATAGTGCTCCTTCACCCTTCCCTCCATTTCCTTGTTTGAGAATTCCTGTTGGATATTCAGAGTTTCTCAGTCCATTTTCCATGTATCTTAACTGCATATAATCTCAGTGGCTGCATCCACGGTGGACTGCTCAGCAGCGTGCAATTACCACTTCCCGCTTTGTGCTAGGTCTGGGTTTATTTCATCTATTGAGCTTTTTAACTCAATCCCTATATTTTTTCATTTATGTCTGCTTTTATTTTAGAATCTCTCTCTCTTAAAATGGAAGCCATTCATTTATTTTTTTTGGGCAACCAAACAGACCTATTTTAAAGTTTTTTGCCAGATGGTTCCACAAACTTAATTTCCTCTAGGGTACATGCATGTTTTGAATGTTGATTTTGTTGGCTGTCTTTTTCAGTATTAGATTTCTTCCTCCGTTTTGGAATCTTGCTTTGCAGGCTTCTTTTGAGTGGGAGGTTTTTGTTTTTGTTTTTCTTCTTTCTGCTTCCTTTTGTGCTCACTCCTCCTGGTCCAGCAGTTTTGTGGTTACCTTTGCCCAGCTGCTCAGAACTACCTGCCCTAAACCTGGTGCTTTTATGGGGCTCCTGTCCCAGAACAGTATTGGGGATCTTGTGGCTTCCTTTCTGTCTAGATTGGAGACTGCATCTGTTTAATTTACTAAAGGCTGCCAAGACAATATACCAGAAATGGGTTGGCTTTTACAGTGGGGATCTATTAAGTGTAAGCTTACGGTTCCCAGGCTGAGAAAAACATCCAAATCGAGGCATCATCAGGAGGTGCTCTCTCCCTGAACTGCAGCTGTGGGCCATCAGGCACATGGCGGCGTCTGCCAGTCTCTGCCTGCTCCAGGCTCCACTGCTTTCAGCTCCTGGCTCCGGGGCCTCCTCTCTCAGCTTCTGGGCATTTCTCTCTGTTTACGCAGCTCTTTTCTCTCCCCTTTATAAAGGACTCCATCAAGAGGACCAAGACCCACCCTGAAGCAATCCAGTCAAATGGCCCTCAGCTGAATCCAGTCCAATCAAAGGGCCCCACACCCACAGGAGTGGACCAATTTGAGAACATAATTTTCTGGGGTCCACAAAAGAGTCAGCCTACCATAGCCTCTTTTTCTTCCTGGGCTGGTAGCTTTTTAAAAGGTCTAGCTCCCAGGGTACCGTTAGCCACAGTGTTTAGTTTCTTTTATGGGTGGGTGTTGGGAGTGGGATTCAGTGTTGGTGAGAGACTCTAGCCCCAATCCCTACTCTTGAGTGGAGTAATTTTATCCTTTTTACTGCAACCTGCAGCCTGCTACTGGCTCCTTCCAGATGGGGAGTCCAGCAGCCTCATGGCCCCAGCAGTGCCCACTCTTTGTGGTTCCTGGACATTATCTTGCTTTTGTGCCTCATTATGCCTTACTTTCTGTTTTTCTATTTTGTTTAATTTTGCTCTGCTTTTGGATTGGGGGAGGCATGCCCCATTAAATGGTCCTAATTAGGAAATAATGAATAGTTTTATGTTTTAAAAAGAACTTTCTTGGTGTGTGAAATATTGTGTAGGGGGCAAGGTTGGTTGGCAGGGAGACAGGTTATAAGACTTCTTCACAGTCGAGAGAGGTGACCTTGACTGGGACTTCAGGGATAGTAGTAGAAACTTGCATTTAGCTGGTAGGAATCAGTTTTTGATCAGATGAGGTGGGGGGAGTATCTCCCTCCAGAGGTCCCTCTATTGGCATTCAATATTCAGTGGAGCCTTCTCAGGTGGCCCTCTTCTCAGTTGCGCTTATTCCTTTGCTCCTTTTTCTCTTCTTCATTCTGTATTTTTAAATATCCTTTCCAGTCTTTCCTCTTGCTAATGTTTTTTCCCCCTGTCATCCCCTTCCCAGTGCTCATTGGGGCAGATGAGACCAGGCTGTGAAGTTCAGGAACATGGGGCATGGGCAGGGGTGGAGCTGGGAGGGGGTGGCTGGGTGCATGCTGCTTCTGCTTTCCTGTGGTGGTGAAGGCTGAGATCTTTTTCAGGTTTGCAGAACCTCCCTGCCCTGTCAAGCTTGCTTTGGCCAAGTGGGCTTCTGAGCTTCTGTTGAAAGGCAGGGGTGGCCTGGGAGAAGACTAAGAAACTTTCCAGAGGCTGGTTCTCATATCCACACTGATTTCTAGAGCCAGAGAACTGTCTCTTTAGGAAGTCTGCACTGGCGGGTTTCTCACTGTCTCAAATTGTTACATAATTCGTATTCATATGTCCTCCTAAGGAAGCTTACGCGGTGTGAGCTCAGTCCCCATCCTGAAAACTGCTGCATTTGGGCAGAAGTAAAAGGCAGAGGCAGATGAAGCAGCCGCAACTTAAATGATGGCAGCTACGAATCCAAACCCATTTGCACCCCCATGCAGACCCTGAGAAGACATGAACTAAGTTTGAAATAATAATAAAAAATATTTACCACTGTGTTCTCTGTAATTTGCTACAAATCCCAGGTCTTGTGAATTTAGTTCATAGTAAATGAACTAAAATGATTGTATTTTCTCACTAGGTAGTGATTCACATTAACAGGGCACCATCACATACCGTTTCTGGTGATCCTCAGAAGGCCCTCGTGAGGAAGTGGTTATCTCACTTCTGAAAAATGGGAAAACGTGGTTCAGATCTAGTACGGGGGGTGCCCACTCCAGGGAGGGCTGCCCACTTCCTTCAGGTCAGGCCTTCATTTTGAAAAGGCTTAGGTCAGCTCGAGCGGTTCATTTGGGAGCATTTGGAAGAGCGATAGGAGAGCCAGTTCTTTTCCCCATGATATCTGGGTAACTGCCTTAGTTGCAAAAATATACAAACAAATTACTTGATGAGTTAATTGAGAACAAATGAGGGACCCTGGGCTCCACGCGGGGCTGTTTTCAGCAGGGTCTAGTCCAGCCCCTGCCCACCTTGGCAGGTGGCGTTCAGGAAAGACTGCCCTCCCATCGACTGTGGAATTGCCGCGTCTGGTGGGGCCAGCGTGGAGAGGTTTCACGCTGCTTTCTGCTCTTTCTCCAGCATTTTCAAACAGTAAAATCGGGTGGCTACAGAGGAAAGGGGGAATCGTAAACGGCCAACGTGAAGCCTGAGGGACAGGGGCAAGGAGGGGAAGGGAGTGCAACCCCGCACATCTGCATATTTATTCATAAGACAGCCACGGAATGCCTGTAGGTACCCGGCCCTGTGCAAAGTCCAAAGAAGGCTCAGGGAGGGAGATACAAGGCTGGAAAGGGACCCACAGGGAGATGCTGAGCTGCGATTGCCTGCCGCGGTGAGGGGCCCCCGGGGCTGGCAGAGGGCACTGGGTGCAGTCCCAGCTGGCTGGGAACCTCAGAGCTCTTCCCAGCTCTTTCCCTCACGGGGTTGCTGATCAGCTGGGATGCAGGAGGAGGAAAGTTTGGCCTGGGAAGCCAACTGGGAGAAAAGACTTTCTCAGAATTATGCTCCAGCCCTGGCAAAGCTAACCCAAGTGCTGCCAGTGACTCACATCAGGCCTGCCCCGGAGGCATTTCTTTTCTGTCACAAGTAGGAAAAAAATAAGGAGGAGGAGGGAGGGCAAAGACAGGCACTCACTGAGCTCCAGCAAAGCCAGATATTTAAGGTGAGCCACTTAGGGTATTTACTGAGTCCCAGCCAGGGCCCAGAACTTTCCTGAAAAAACTGCTGAGGAGACATTCACGTAGATGACATGACTTCTCCAGACGTGAACGCTCACGGGCATCTAAGAACCCTGGCAAAGACATACATGCATTATAGCAAAGGAGGTCCTTAGAAAAGACGGCCGATTGAATGCGAGTAATTGCAAGAAGAGAAATCCTTTTATTGTAGCTGTCCCCACCCGTCCCCCAACCCACTGTCACCCCTCGGGGGCTGTGAAAATCTTTGAGACTTTGTGTATAATTCTGGTAATCTTAGTACACGTATTTTATTAGGCTGTGTAGGTCATTTGAAACCTTCAAGTCCCAGTTAATTTGGACATTCTGCTAAACGTGATTACTGTCAATGTGGGTTAGACTTCCAGGGAGAAAATTAAATAATGGAAATGTCGTTTATCTGTAAATAATGCCAAGGCTGGGTGGGGAATGCATTTTACCAGGTGAAGAAAGAGCTCCCCCACCCTTGCTGAGCTGCAGCTCCTGGGGACTCGGGAGAGAAACAGCTTTTTGCCCTTGGGTGTCCCGCAGACCAGGGCATCCATCGCTTCCTGCGAGCCCTGATCCCCTTTACCATTCCTGGGGTCTCCCCGGCTTTTCTCTTCAGCTGCATGCACCGCAGGTAACTACCGAAGTTAGGAGAAAATGCTTCCTTCCATGGGAAATTATGGAAAAGCTATCGGACATCAAGGGTTAATGAGTAGGACCAGGTGTGAGAGTAGATGCAGCTGAGACTCACAGGGCACTGATGCTTGGCGCTTACTGTAGTCCAGCTTGAAAGCTGCTGAAATAAAGCAAGAAATTCTCTTGCTTGGGTGAGGTTGTCTGAAAATATATATTTTTTCTTCACTAAGCATTTTTGCTTCTTGCCCATATACCTAATTGTGCCATTTATTCCCTAATTTCCCCGAGGACCAGTTTCATCATTGGCAGTGTCCTAGAGGGTTAAATTGCTCACCCATGAGTCAGCACTGTCAATCCAGAGTGTATGTCCATTGGTATCACTAAAAAACTGATCCCACCTGCTTGAAATGACTTAAAATCTCATGTTGCCAATCAGTGATTTATAAGGAAAGCCCCCACAGTTAGTGGAGAGTTTTCATAAGTCTTGTCCTTTTCTACAACAGACAACCATGTCTTCATCTTGGAACTTTATTGTACTTTGTTAACATTTGGACTTCCTTCAGTCAGTCATGGAGTGACATTGTCTGACCTCCTTACATCACGTAGGTGACACCGCAGCTCAGGGGTCCAAAGCCCCATGAGATTGCCCTCCTCCGAGTAGGGACCCATCCACAAAAAATATGTGGTGGGATGCGGCTAAGTGGAGGAACACAGCTTTTGTATTCTGGCCAATGGGGAAAAAAACAACCATATCATGTCGAAGAGCCTAAGGACGGAGTGGGACACACAAGGACTGGTATTCTGAATGAGGAGACACGGCCCCATCATGCAAGGACTCTTAATATATTTCCTGTTGTAGTAAGAATTTGGCTCAGAGCGTGACTTGGCTGCTCCTGCTGGGTGGTGTGTGTGTGTGTGTGTGTGTGTGTGTGTGTGACAGTACGTGGTGGCATCCCTGGAGCTCCATCCAGAATTGGCTCTAATTGTGAGCAGATTAAGAAACTCACTGTCGGGAGCTTCTCCAGCCAGAGTTATCAGTTCCTGCAGCTCATGTGCAAGCTACTCGAATTCACACCAAAATGGGGCATTGATAAACGTGATGCTGAATTTATGCTGAGAAAACTATCTGCAAAGAAGACTGGAATCACATTTATATCAGTCTCCCATGTAGACAGTCTCAGTTGGGGGTTCTTCCTGGGAAAAGAGCTGAAGTTATCTGTGTTGCTTTTCTCAAATGAGAACATATCTCTTTAGGGTGCTGAGGACTCTCCTAGGAGTATGACAAATTGAAACCTGAATTCAGCTGGGTCCTGGCAATAATGCATTTGAATCATGACAGGAGGGCAGAGAGGAAGGGTGTTCAGGGGGCTGAATATTAGATTCTGGAAGATGTCCTCGACCAGGAAGGCAGCTTCCCGTAGCTGCTACTGGGCAAAGTCTTAATTTCTCCATCTCAGGAAAGCAGCGAGGAGAGGTTCTGGAAGCTCGTTCTGAAACTCCCTGAACTGCCCACCTTTCTCACTGAGGCTTGAAGATTTTCCAAAATCAGACTGAAGTTTTAAATGCAAATATTGGCTGACGTGTCTCCCTGAAACTTATTGCCAGTAAATTATAATCACTCTACTGGCTAAGCATACATGAGTAATAGCGTAACTGACTTTTTAAACGTTAATGTAGGGAAGGGTGGAGGAGTTCAGTGTGGCTCTGAGAATCTGAACTCAGGGAGAGGGACCACTGAGAGCGGAAGCGGAAGATAAACTCACATCTGAGGTGATGAGGCAATAGAAACATTTATTGTCTAGTATGTGCCAGGCACATAATACTGAATTCTGTTCAGTCCTCCCAACACCACGAGGTAGGGGTCAATTGCTCCCATTTTCTCGAGGAGGAAGCTGAGGCTGGAGGGCGCACTTAATGAAATTGCCCATGTGTCCAGCAGGCTCTGCGTGCGCTCTGTGTTGCCAGCTGCAGACATTTGTAGCACAGCATCCATAGTTGATAATATTCTTTCTTATCACTCACAGGCTTTGAAACAGAGAAGGTTTCTTCCCCAGAGCATTAGCCATTGAGATTTTCTTCTGTGCGCAGTGAGTGCGCTCAGTGTTGGGGGAAAGTCACTGACGGCAACATGAAGCGCGGAAGTCGGAGGGGCTGCCTCACGCAAAGGTTCCTGGGGAACTTCACGAAACGGGAGAGGTGTGAACTGGGTCTGGGGTTCGGGAGAGGTGAGGAGGACACAGACTTCCACACGGGGGCAGCGGGAAGGAGAAATGGACTGCTAAGTCGTTAGACATGAGAGAACAAAGAGACAGGCGGCGGCTTTGATGGGGGTGGGCTGAAGGAAAGGAGGAGGCTACGCCATGCGTTGGTTGATGGGAGAATGGTGACGCCGTTTCCTCTGCCATGCTGGAGTCAGAGTTACGCTCTAAATTTGTTCTTTAACAATCACCACCCGCCTCTCCCCCTCCCCCTGGTACTTCCTATCCCATTATCTGTTTTATTTTTCTCTTAGGCATCTATCTCCTTCCATCATCCTTTATGATAAACTAATTTTGTTTATTGCCTTTTTCTTCCACCCTATTGTGGGGTCCAAGGGAAGGGATATTTGTCATTTGCGTTCATTGTTGTATCTTCAGGACCTAGAACAAAACATGATTAAATGCATTCTCTCTCTCTCTAACTGTATGTATTGGCTTCCAAAGGTATATTATGTATACCTGCTCTCTAAGATATACATGTCTTAGAGAGAGAGTACATTGTGTCCTGTTTTATATTAGGTCCCACAGCAATGAACTAAAAATTTTTGTAAAATACAAAAAAAATACATATATCGAGCCAGAACATTTAGTCCTATTTTGTATTTTTACATCTTTTAATTTTTAAAGGGGAAATTCTGCACAAGTGGTAATGTGGTAATTTATTGTGCTAATGATCAAGTATCTTTGGAAAAGAGTGAGAGAAAATAGAATAGCTCTAGGACCAGGAAAATAGAAAGACCCCGCAAAGTTTATGTAGGTCTTGCTTGTCTGCAGCTGCCTGGGAAGAAGGGAGTCAGGTGATTTCATCAATGTTTCTGACACGGATGCCTGAGGGCGAGAATCCTCAGGAACTCGATGGAGCTGGTACTGAATATCCCAGTGGTGCCGTGTAGCTAAATGGGAGCGGGAGTGAAGGCGAAATTAGTCATTTCGCTGAACCTTGATAGGATGATAGAAAATAAATACTCCGAGATACATGATCCTGCCAGTTCCTTGAAGAACATAAATTGGGATCTTTTATAAGGAGAAATTTAGGGGGTTATATGTCTCCTTAAATTTCCCTGCATTGAATTAAAGCTACAGAGAAAAGCTATCAGTACAAATAAGTCCTACTTGGAAGGAGAATTAAACTTAGCAGCCTGATCAAATATGTTACTTAAAGATGTCATGAAATACTTGGTTTAAAAATGCTCAGGAATTTAATCATAAATTCTCCATTTATTCATCAAAAAAATTTTTTTTTGCATACTCATTACAAGCCAGGCACTGCTTTAGGCACTGGTATACAATAGGGAACAAGACTGTGTCCCTTTTCACTAGGAGGTTATTTTGGAGGGAGGAAGACAAACAATGACAAATAAAATAATGTCTGATAGTGAGAAGTGTTTTGAAAAAAAGGAGAGGGGATGAGGCTCCCAGCATCTCTTTGACCTCACCTACTCCAATCCCCTACCTTTTTGCATTCCTCCAACAAGCCAGGCACCTTCCTTCTTTGAGGCTTTGCAGTTGCTGTCCCCTCTACCTGGAATGTTTTCCCCCCAGATATCCAGATGGCTCACTCCCTCACCTCTTTAGGTCTCTGCTCAAACGGTCCTTGTGGGTAGGCTGCTCCTGACTGTCCTTTCTGTAATTGCAAGCCATCTCTCCCCCACCCCTGCCATTCCCTATCCTATTACCCTATTGCCTGTTTTATTTTTCTCTTCAGCATTGACTATACTCTTTAACACACTTATGTATTTATCTTTATTGCTTCCCCCTCTCCCCCAATTAGGCTGTAAAGTCCATGAAGACAGGGATATTTGTCATGTTGGTTCATTCATAGCCCAGAATAGTGACTGGCAAATAAGTATCTGTTTAATGAATTGCTTTTTACAAAGTTATTTTCCATTCTTAGCTTTTCAACGTAAATAGGTGCTGAGCTTTATCAAATGCTGTTCTGGATCTATTGAAGAACATAGATTTTCTGATTTAAGTCAACTAGCATTCCTAGTAGACTTTACTTGATTATATTGTATTTTTATTTTAACACACCATGGAAATCAATTAACAAGTATTTTGTTTTGTATGATGTATTAGTCAGGGTTCTTTAGTGAAACAGAAGCTATAGGAGATACCTGTAAATAGTATGAGGTTTTGTAAAATTGCCTCACGCGACTGTGGGGATGCATAAATCCAAATTCCGTGGGGCAGGCTGCAAGCCAGGGACTCAGATGAAGGTCCTCGTTGAATTCCCCAGTAGACTCTGGCTATCTGAAGTAGAGATGGGGATTCTGCCTCTGCTGAAATCTCTTCCCCTTTTAAGGCCTTCAACTGATTGAATGAGATGTCACTCATTGCTGACTGCAATCTGCTCAGTTGATTGTAGATGTAACCAGGCATCTATGCGATCACCTCATTGATGATTAAAGTCCACGAAATGTCCGTGTATTACAGATAGGCTGGTGCTTGCTTGACCAAACAACTGGGCACCATTACCTGGCTGAGTTAACACATTAACCTACCCATCACATATGATGTCTGTGTTCTTTAGTAAGATGGGTTGATAATTTTCTTTGTATTTTTCTTATCTGATTTTTGAATTAACTTTACATTAGACTTATAAAATGAATCAGTGCAGTGTCATCATTATGGCTCCCCCGTGGCTGCTCATGGCAATGGGAATTGCATGCTCAGTAAAGAGAGAGGAAGAGGAGAGAGAGAGCCTGAGGGAGACACAAACATAGAGACATCTCTCTTAGTCATCAAATATGTATCCTTCTCTTCAGGCTGATTGGCCCAAATTAAATCCCTTGCCAATCCTGGACCAATACCAGTTGTTAAGGGACTGCCATGTGTTGATTGACTTAAATGAATCAGGATTACCTTTTAGAACTGGTAAACAGTTTCTATGGGAAATAGGTGGCACACTCCATCCCCAAAGAATTAACTAAAGGGGCAAATTACTGGGGTGTGGGCAGGGTTAAAGGACCCAGTAAAGAGTGGTGAAGCTCCTGGGGTCTAGTGACTGTGGGAAGCTACTGCCATCCCTGAGCTTGAAGAGGCATAGGGAGGAAATGGTGTTATGAAACACAGGAGAGCTGTCACCATGAGAGTCCAGCAGACAGGAGCTGTGCCCACAGAGAGACAAAGGCACTGCCACAACCATGGGCAGGCAGGAAGGCTGTAGGAATGAATACCCCAATCTCTCTCTTCCCCCAGCTGCCAGTGATTCCCATTGGCTGAACCCAAACAGAAGCCAGGCAGCAAGGATGTCCCGGCAATGCAGTCCTTAGGGGTCAGCCTCCCGCTCACGAAACAGGGCAGAGAAAGCTGGAGCCTAGATCTGAAGGGACAATACAGCATAACAGGTACAACAACTGAATAAGACCTGTTAGGAACAAAGAGGGAGAAATGGATGGTAGATGGCAACCTCTGTGTCCAACTCACCCTGAAATCCATTTTCCATCCTTGGGGCAGAAGGATCATTCTAGAATGAAAATGTAATCATGTCATTTTCCTGCTTGAAATCTATTCATGTGCCCCTTGCATGTTCAGAATACCATCCATAGCTTTTAGCATTCAAAGACCCTCACCATCTGACCCTACCTCTTGTTCTAGCCTGCTTGGTTCAAGACTGAACTTTTCAAGGGGTCTGTATTAATCAGCCAAAAGGGGTGCTGATGGAAAGTACCAAAAATCTGTTGGCTTTTATAAAGGTATTTATTTGGGGTGAAAGCTTACATTTACAAGGCCCTAAAGAGTAGAACTCAATGTTGATTTCTCACCCAAAGTCATTTGTCACATGTTGAAGCAAGATGGCAGGCGATGTCTGTGAGGGCTCAACCTTCCTCTTCCTCTTAAGGCTCCATGGGCCCAGCTTCTTCTGATCTTGGCTGTAGGCTGGAGTGCTCATTTCTTCCCGGGCTCACCTGCTCTGGTCTCTTCACAAGGCCAGCTGTAGACTATCAGGCTCATCTCTCTTCCTGGGGCTGCAGGATCAGAGTTCATTCCTCTTCCGTGTCTGTGGTGCTCTCTCTATTCCTCTGTGTATTTCTTCTTCTGTGTTCTTGATTGAGCATCCGTTTATATAGCCCACCAAGGGGGCAGGGACTCAAACTGAGTTGCCCTAATGATGTGGTTGAATCAAAACCCTAATCTTAGAATAATTTAATCAAAAGCATCTCAGCTGAATCTAATACAATCAAAGGGCATCACTCCTAGTTTACAAACATAATCTATCTCTCTTTTTGGAATTCATAAATAATATCAAACAGCCACCGGGAGAGATTCTGTTTGCCCTCTCGTATCAATGAAGATTTGTTGAATAAGTGATTGGCTCTCTTGATTCCTGTCTATCATGTATAACAGCCTTGAGCAATGTCCAGAGGATCGCACTAGACAGAACTCAGCACCAGACCTGGGGTCATGTCCTGGATCCACCTCGTTGTCACCACATGACCTTGAGCAAATCCCTTACCTTGCTGAGAAGGTTTGCTCATGTGTAAAATGGAGGCAAAACCAAAACAAAACAAAACAAGGGAGTGGATGTAGCTCAGTTGTTGAGTGCCTGCTTCTGGTCCTGGGTTCAATCCCCAGTACCTCTTAAAACAAAACAAAACAAAACAAAACAACAACAACAACAAAAAAAACAATGGATTTTTTGAGACACAAATGTAATAATTGTAAATCTTCTTATGCCCCCCCACCTAGCTTCTGATTCTCACCATCATCTAGCCCTCAAACTGCCTGCCTTACTTTGCCAGGTCTGCTAAGACCAATTCCACGTGCTGGTTGGCTTAACAACAGGAGTTTGTTGGCTTGCCGTTTTGGAAGCTAGAAGTCCAGCATCAATGTCAATAGGTCAAGCCTTCTTCCAGAGTCTGTGGCCTTTGGGTGCTGGTTCCCACCATCCCAGGGGCTCCTTGCCTAGCGTCTCTGCTGCCATCACACAGTGATCACCTTCGTTCTCTGGCTTCTCCTAAAACTTCTGGCTTCTGCTGACTGTGTCTGAATTGCCTCTGGTTATAGAAGGTTCCATGGATGTAAGGTCAACCCTGATTCAATTTGGTCTCATCTAAACAGGAACTTCGAAGATCCTCCTCACGAGTGAGACCACACATTAACTAATGATAACATCTTCAAAGGTCCCGTTTACAAAGGGGCTCACTCCCGCAGGAACTGGGGATTATGATTTGAACATGTCTTTTGTGGGAGACGTGAGTCAATCCCCAATGTGCCCCAAAACATTTGGATACACCAAGCCTTTCACTATAGACTGTGCCCACTAGTCAGACAGAGACCTCAGCTCTTGCCCCCAGTGTGGCCAGCTCTGCTTCCCAGTATCTGCCCCTGGGAGAACCTCTTTCCAATCTGGCTTCCAGGCCAAAGTAAGCCTCGCTTCTCTGAACTCCAACTGTGCTTAGTCAGGATCGCACCTGAGGGAAGTAAGTCAGAAAGCCTGTTTAGAAATCATATTTTAAAACGTGTGTGTGTGCAGGGAGCTCTTTCTACCAGAGGTGAGATGGTTTTTGTACATTAAATCTGGTTTGGATACTTCAGCAAAACAAAGGGAAATTAGTTCTCAAGCCGAAAAAAAAAAAGTAAAGAACCAGTAACTCTTATTTAAAATGATTACCAAAAACTATTATTAAACTGTATATTGATTTCATTTTGACATTTTAACCACAAATACTTAAGAAGTGGAAGAGTAAATAAGTTATTTATCTTCACAATGGCAGAGAGCTAGTTGGTCAGATTCCCACTTGAATCCACTGCCAACCCCTTCTCATCCCCCACATTCTTCATCCAGTGTGTCATGAAGCTCTCCCTGGGTTCGATCCCATTATTTTCAAATTATTCTCTTGCTGTCTTTGATCTTGCTTGTTGCACAGCAATAACTCTATTTAGGGACTGCCAGCCTATATAAAATTTATTGTGAAACTGGATGGCAGTACGAATGAACTACCCATTCTGCTTCAGTCTAAGGTTTAGAAAATGGAGCATAAAGAAAAAATTTCAAAAACTATGAAATACTTAAATTGACTAAAGCTCTACCTCCTACCCCTTCCTCCTTCCAACTAGACATAGAGCCAATACTCCAAGCGATAATTGTTAAGCAATTTTAATATCCGTTCTTGATGGCAACGCCGATTCTAGGGAGAGCTGCATAGTGTATTTACAAAATCGCACACGTTAGAGACCTCGGAACGAAAGGTTTCCTGGAGATTCTTCTCTGCCCTTTCATTTGCTGGTTACAGAATTACTAGCTCTCCAGCAGCGCCGCAGTGTCTCCTCTCCTAGGGCCGCGTCCAGTGACCCACCTCCCCGCTCCCGTCCAGAAGCGGCTACCAGGAGGCACAGGATCAGGCAGCCTGACCTGGGGGAGAGGGAGCCCGCAGAGCTCGTGTCTGCTGCGCGGGGGGAAGCCAGGCACGCCCAGCTCCCCGCGTCCAGGGCCGCTTCCTCCTGCCGGGCCCGCAGCAGCCCGGGCGAGCTGCCCCGAGCGCAGAGCCCTGCGGGCTCCCACCCGCCCTCGCTCCTCCGTGCGCTCCCCCCGCTCCTCCGCCCTTCGGGGCGAAAGTCTGCAAAGCGAGAACTGGAGATTAGGCAGGATCTTGGGCGACACATTTTTATTGGGTAGCTTATTTTCTCCCTACCTTTGATTATAAATTGTCCTTTAAAACGTTCTGAAAGGTTGACTGCTCTTGAAATTATTTGCTGGAAGCGCCTCCTGTAGATTGAAAGCAGTTAAATTTGGAAAGTTTTAAGAGCAGGGATAACTAATTGAATTACCAAATTCCACTTGAGTTTAAGGACGAATTTGTTTCTTCTTTCAGAAGTTCTGGTTGGTGTAGCCCGAGGAGAATTATAGTAAGTCAGGGAACTTGGTTTTGGCCGTGTTCTCCTTAGCAAGCTATTTTACTACCTTACTTGTTTTCCCATTTAATTTGCAAAATATAATGTCCGCTCCACTACTTTCGTGTGATTGCTCTTGGAGTCAGGTAAAATAATGCACGATAACAAGAGCTCTACACTAACATAAAAGTGTAAAATAGTGTAGTAAAGAGAGCATGCATTTCGGAGTTGGGAAACCTGGATTTAAGTGCTGGCTCAGCTGTGTGCTACACGATCAGTGCGAGTCAGTTCACCCAAATGGGAAAGCATAGGTACAAATTCTTTGTAAAACTGTAAAGTTACTAATTTACCTGTAAATACTGCCTACATGCCAGAATTGTGCAAAGTGTGCTCTGTGTATTTTAATCCCCTTAACAGCTGTCTGAGAGAAATACTGCTATTATCCCATTTCCCAGTTAAGGAAGCTAAGGCTGGAAAGGGGAATAACTGACTCATCTTCACACACTCATTAGCGGAGACAAGATTCACACCCACCTAGTTTAACTGCTGAGCCCACGTTGTTAACCACTGTCCACACAGCATCAGATAAACGATTTTGCTACTTTTATTATTTTAGTAAATAATGGCATAATAAAGGGACAGAGGTGGTTATTTTTCTCTGACATGGACTGAGTTCTTATGGTGACCTACTAACATTCCATTTAGGAAGCATCTTATATAGTCCTCATTTATGATTGCACTTAGCAAGAGATGCTAAATAATAACTCCTCAAAAGGCCACAAGAAGAAGGGAGAAGGATTCAGTAGGCTTGATCCCATTCTCTCATTAATTAGCTCTATTGCTTGAGTATAATTATTGATTCATCTTTGCCAGATATGTGGATTATATTCTGGATAGAAGTTAAGATCTTTGGGAAATGAATTTATCACTTACAAGATCCCTACTTTAGGGCAGTAAATGATATCTCCTTTCTGCTGCCGTTGGTCATTTGTAAAAGAAGGAAGAAAGCAAAGGGAAATAAAAATATGGTATTTTAGGAGCTCTGGTAAAAGATTTTGGTCCGTTGACTACAAACATTTGTTATTTATTTACATATTCATTTATTGATTCTTTGTGTCTTCAGAGGATTCATGTTTTTGTTATTTGATGCTATTATAAGAGAAACGTGTCATTCCCCCTGCTTCTCATTACAATTTTTCTTATGTCTGATAGCTTTTGTAGGTAAACAAGGGGTGATTTTCTAAGTAGAACAGTTCTGATGACTCTGGACAGAGACTAGTAAAGTCAGAAATGAGAGATTTGGGTAAAGAATGAAAATTAAGTAAAGGGAAAGGGGTTTCATTCAGTAGAAGTGATTTGTACTCTGGGCACCAATACAAGCCAGCAGCCATGTGTTGAGAACGCCCAGCGCGCTAGGCGTTATGGGGATCAAAAGCTCTTGGGAGGGGCTTCCTTTCTGGTGAGAAAATGGTCATGGATGGCAGGGAGGGGATGAGGAAAGGGATATAAATTGCCCACTGGGGCCAAATGGGAGAGACATGACTTTGCAGGGAGAAGAGCAGAGTCTCTTTCACTGAGAAGAGTTGTTCAGTCCCATAGGTGACCGGGAAATGGTAGTGGTCAGATTGGAGGAAGTCAGTAGGACAGCCTCCTCCTCAGTTTAAAGAGCATCCTATGTCCATTATATGGGCAGGCAATGAACCTGACCTGAATGCAGTTTATACCCTGATTCATAGTCACATCCTTTATGAAGGAATAGAGTGTGGCTGTTATGACAGTTCATTTGAAGAAACTGGACTCTGCCTGGGGTTGGAGGAGGGTGGGATACTGTGCCAGGTCATTGCCCCCAGACATTGCTGCAAAGACATGGTGCTGGGTCAAAACTGTTGATCTTTCAGAGTGCCATGCCATGCCATATATGCCAATGAGGTAATGTAAGCTCTTTTCTTTTGTGGTGTTCCTTCACCTCTCAGATAGGCCTCATTTGGGGAGAAGAAGAAAAAGAAAGAAATGCCCAGTTAAACTTATTTGGAGAACTTTCCTTTTAATGTTTCACAGCAGTCTCGTTGCTTTACTCTCAAGAACTCCGTTAGCTGTTGTAGCAGTTTGATATTACTTATGAATTCCAAAAATAGATATTGGATTATGTTTGTGAACTGGTCTTTTCCTCTGGGCCTATTAGATTATTCTGGATTCAGGAGTTTCACTTTTACTTGATTGGGCCACGTCAGTAGGACGTTGAGTCCTCGCCCCCTTGGTGGGCAGGGACACAAAGAAACCGCATTGCCGAGAAGGGAGTTTGGAGTTTTAATGCTGGAGTCCTGGGAGGTAAGCACACAGAGGAGCAGAGCACCTGAGCCTGGAGAGATCGAGCCCCTGGGAAAGAGACAGGGCCGTCGCCTGATAGTCTACAGCTGGCCTTGTGGAGACAGCAGGGCAGCTGAGCCCAGAGAGAAGCCCCAAGAAGAGAGGAACCCGAGAAGCCTGAACTCTTGGCAGACGTTGGCAGCCACCTTGCCCCAACACGTGGCAATAGACTTTGGTAAGGAAAGTAACGTATGCTTTATGGCCTGGTAACAGTAACCTTCTACCCCAAATAAATACCCTTTATAAAAGCCAACAGATTTCTGGTATTTTGCATCAGCACCCCTTTGGCTGACTAGTACACTTGTGTCCAGAGGAAATACTCCATTGACTTAAATGCCAGCCAGATGGTCCCCCTTAGTCTCATTTTGGTTTGGTAGTTAATTCATGACTTCATGTCTAGGGAAGAAATCCTTCTTAACTCATCAAGCCACTGCACACTTTTTTTCAGAGCAGGTTCAGCTGGCTTTTTGCGGAGCTCTCCAGGAGGTATCTTTCCTCTCCTCAAACTTCAGCCCTGGGGTGTATGTGGTGACCCTGTTTTCTGAAGCCGTGATCATTGGCCCGCTATGATGCCATGACCAGAAGCCCTCTGAGCTCCTCCCTCAACAAGCCCAAGGCCCCGCCTCTTTTTAATCCCATCCCCTGCCTCACTCAGAAACCGTCCTCATTTCCCACCCCTGCCCCGAACTCTTCCCAGCAAGCATCAGAATTGGGGAAATCAAAGTTAGCTCTTCATCAGGAAAAAAATGCCTTCAATTAAAGGGAGAAGGGTAAAGGAAAACAGAATGAAAGGCATCTTGGGTTTCACGGTTCCAGGGTAGACCACTTGGAGAAATAAATGCTCAGAGCCACAGTCTGCCTGCACAGTGGCATGCAGAAGAGCAGCTCATTTCAACTCCTACCCTCCCCTCACCTTCCCTTTTCTTTTTTCCTCTCTTCTCTTTTGACATTTTTCATTTTAAAAACACATTTGGTGTTCACAAGGTCTCAGAGAAGAGTACATTTATTCTTTTAACTGATTCTCTAAAAAGCAGAGTTCTAGTTACATATTACAGTAACATTTTCCCTCTCAACACAATCTGAGGATCTATAGTGAAGCCATTCATTCACAGAGTCATTTATTCATTTATTAAGCATATACTTTTTCCCAGCCCTAGTGATTTCTAAAGAATAAAAACAATGATAACTAATATTTGTTGATTATTTTCTATTAACAGACCCTATCCTAAGTGTTTAATATTTAATAGGCAAAGTATTCTCACTAAATGCTCCCAACAGCTTGATTTTTTTAGTGCCTGTTTTTCAAATGGAAAATGAGACTAACCTTAAAGATTATAAATAATTTGCCCCAGGTGAGCAGCGCTAGAGCTGGTACCATGGCAGTTTGGTGATAGAGTCTGGCTATGCTAGATGCTCTACTCTTTCTAGGCCAGCTGCCCTCAAACTTTAGTGGCATCAAAATTGCCTGGAGGGTTTGTTAAAAACACAGGATGGCTGGGCCCTACTCCCAAAGTCTCTGATTCCTAAGCCTGAGAATTTGCATTTCTAACAAGTTCCACTGCTCTAGGCTACACTACCTCTCCATAGCAACCCTCTGAAGGTCAAGTGGATGCTTGGTGAGATTAATTTGCAGCTCAAATCCAAGCTACCTGCAAATGGAAGAGCCAGATTTCTAACCAGGTCACCACAAGCCTTTCTCCCGTGCCATATCCGCATCTGTAAAGTCGCCTCGAGTTTTATTATTCCCTCAACGCTTCCCAGAGAAATATCGGGGGAGAGAGCCATTTCCAGCTGAGGTGCAGGTTGCACTTAGTGACAGGCCGAGGAAAATATTTAGTATGTTCCAACGTGTGATGATAATGGAAGCATTGCAAATAATACAGGCATCTAAATAATCCCCGACTTGACATCTTCTCCATGTGCTCGTGTCGGAGTCTAGTTATTCTCAGAACTTCAATCTGAATCTTGAAAACAGATAGCAAAACAGCAGCTGTGCAGAGACCGTTTATTTACTTAATCCCTCATGTAAACACTGGGGATGATGATGGATCATCACTTGGCCCTGTGCTCCCTCAGAGGCTCTCGTCTTCATCTGAGCCCACTGGCCTTTTCCTGTGTCTGCAAACAGTGGCAAAGAGGAAACAGAAGGGAAATATGAGTGAGGAAATGGTGTGGAGTTGCAAAACATGTGTAAAACAATTGGCACTGCAATTCCCAGGACAAGCGGGGCCCCACCAGATTGCTGAGGCACAAACTTCTAGAGAGTTCCATTTCCAGAGAGGCTGGTTCTGTTCTCTGGCACCGAGGTCTGTACATTTTTGCAGCCATGGCTTCGTCTTGCCTCTCAGGAAGCTATTTACAGTTTTGCACAGTGGGATAGTTTTATGAGCCAACCCTCTCATTTTTATGAGGGTCCCCGGGGTAAAGCAGTTATACAATCTTACACCAGCACACTGACTTCAGTGAAGTACAAACAATATAAAGTAGGCCATCCAGGCCCATAAAGCAGGCAATGCCAAGCAGTTGTGATTCAAGTTCAGTTCAGTGGTGACCTGGCTTATTACGATAAGACAGAGGAACGAATAGATCCTGAGCAGGGAGAGAGAGCGAGTGAGTGAGAAATAAATAATTCATTGGGCTCCTTCCAGAAGCCAAAGACTGAAGGGACAGCATCTTGTTATCAGAAAAAGAACCCAAATTCAATTGGTAGGATGTTCTCTCAAATTATTTCTCAGATTTGTTAGTTGAAGGAAATGACACCACCTTCTACCAAATGTTTGGTCAGCAGTCCGTCATCAACGCAGAACAAGGCTTTCAGATCTCAGCATGGCTTTCGGTGGCAAATCCACTTTTCCCCAGTGAACTAGTGGAAAAGGAGGTCCCTGGGTGTGCTTGTATTGACAAACGAGTTTGCTAAGCTTTGACTCCCTAAGAAGACAGGGTTAATTATGAACTAGACTATGGATCTTAAATTTATCAGCAGGCTAAATAGCTGGTGGCTGCCCCGATCAGAGGTGCTTCGAGGAAATGAAACAGGACCTATTTACATTTAGAGTGATGCCCAGCTTCTTTAATCACCTCAAAGCATGTAGAAATTAACTTTACTACCAGCAGCTCAAGAGGCATAATGAACTCTGGGAGAGCTTTTGCTACCTTTTCTTGCTTTTTATATATTTGTATTGACCTGCCTGGTCATTATTTTAGTTAGTGTTCTTTGCCTGTCTTTTTGCTAAATCCTGGAAAGTTTCTTTCTGATTCAGTTTTGCTGAATGATCTGTGGTTTATTTGGTAAACTTCCTGGGAAAGCAGTTTTCTGAAACCTCACCAGAATAGCTAATATTTACCTGCATAGCCTAGTGTATGTGTGTAACAAGAGATAGGAACCATTCTGGTAAGCTGTCTTAGACATGAAATATTTCAGTTAAATTGGTTGGTTACCAAAGGGTTGTGATGGATTATAAAGCCGTACTGGAGGGTGACCCAACTATTACGTCTCAAATCGCCACTTGGCCATTTTTAAGTGAGCACTGTTTCTTAATGACTTAAATCTTGGACTAGAAATTACTAGTCAATCAATACAAATGACCAAAACAGTCAGGATGGTAGATGCACATATAAATGGCAGTCTCAGTCACATTTTGGTTTAACACAACCTACAAGCCGACTTAAAATTCTTATTATTTGAACCTACAGTCTCAAATTATTTCACGTTTTTGAAATCAACAAAGAACTGTAAGATTTGCTGCTGGGGTGTGAGTGATAATAACACCTTCTCTGCCTGACTCAAAGAGTTTTTGTAGAGATTTATAAGATTTTTGTAAATTGAAAGGAGTTGTGCTAACATAAGATGTGTCAACAGCCTATCGTTTAATATTTTAATAACATGTTTACCATTGTTCATAATTTAGTTTAAAAAATGGACATTATATCAAATACTATCCCTTTAAAATTATTAAAATTTTCTTTGTATGCAACAAACTACAATGGAAAACTTTGTTTTAAAGCAAATTGCTCTTTTCTAGAAGGGATTAATTTTAAAAAATGGTCTTAATTGAGGAATTATCAGAAGTGTCTTTCTGATTACATAGGAAAGAATGAAATAGTTGCGTTGAAAGGATTTGTGTGCTTTATATTTAGGAATCCGTTATGGTAGGAATTTGGGTAGAAACGAGGTCCTTTCTTCCTGCTAGTTCCAGCAGCTAAAATGTTGGGGGTAGTTTCCACAGCCTGTAGCCAGAGAAGCCAGTTTACCTGCTGCGGTGGATGGACGGAGACCAGGGGTTGTAAGAGGCTGTTTTTGCAGAAACTAGTAACTCTCACACTGTAGCTTTATTAGAGGCAGAACGTCCTGTACTTCACTCTTCTTACTGTATGGCGTCTGATGCAGGAAGATTGGCGGCTACACCTCTTGGGCTTTCCCATAACAAGATGTTCATCTCTTGAGGCTATCCTGGTGAGCCAAGACACACATAAATCCATTCTAATTAACTATGCTACTCTCTAGGGGGAGATGCCTTCATTACAGGGACTCATTTCAGGGGAATATAGATATGTGCAAATCTATATTTTAGGGATAGGCACGCGTGTCTGCAGGCAAGGGAATATACCACCCCCCACTTTCCCCCTCTCATCTTACATTTTGCTCTCTAGAGACTCACACAAAACAAATCCCTTGGGATTGAACATACTTTCAAATATGTGAAGCTAAAACCTTCTCAGGCACATGCTTCTTTCCATTACTAGCACAATGGGAAGCGTTCTACAACTCCCAAATTTAATGGTGTCATCTTTAATTGAAGCAGCTGGCCCAATTAGGAGTTAGTAAGTACTTTGTGATGATAAAGATAATGAGCTCTTATAGAGCTACAAATAAGAGGCATTATTGTTTTAATTAAAAAAAAAAATTAAACACAGTCCAGAAAAGAGAAATAAGTCTTCAAGTAAGTAGTTAAAACATTGTCCTCTTGCTTGTTCTTAAAAGTGAAAGAACTTAGATGCCCAATCTTATACAAAATGTTATACTCACACCCCAAACTGACTCATTAACAAGAACGCTACTTCAGAAGTAGAAGAAGTTCCTAGAAGTAAATTACATGCTTGGAAAGAGGCTTGCTCCTCCCTCCGCACACCTCACCCATGACCCCTGAGATCAGTTTACGTATGGAAGGAACTCTGCATGGCAAGGATGACCCGCAAAGAGTGGCAAGAATATTCAGATGATGTTTGTTTCCTTTTCGCCTTCACTACATGATGAGTGAAAGGAAAAGACAATATTGAGTTACCAGACCTTGGATAATGTCATCCTTCTAATTCAAGGACTTATATAGTTGTTGTCCAACAGGCCCTCGGTGCTTGACTAGACAGAGAAATCAACTGAAAGGTGCACATTTTCAAAATTATTTTTATATATAATCTACACTCAGGTTTTACCGAGTCACCTAAAGGTATTCTCATTTTGGGATTTGCTGGGACTCACTTGGAGGGCCTTCTTTTTGATTGATAGGATTGATAGAAATACAGGAATTTGTGAATGGGGGAGTCTTGGCCATGGCACCAGCACAGCACACGACCCTTTACTGACCCAGACTATGGAGGGCACAGGGCCAGCAGTGGTGCTGGGTGCTTCCATCCCCGCAGGCCACACGGTTCCACGGAAGTCACAGGGCCGAGCATTGAGATGGCCTGAGTCAGAATATTACAGGGCTCTTCCAGGAGGTCTGGGCTAGCTTGAGGTCGTCCCTGGCCTCTGCTTTGTCTAAAGGCCTCCACCTGTTTCTGGGTCATCCTAGTGGTGAGTGTATAAGCATCATTAGGAACAAACTTTGGCCTCAGGAGTGCTTCATCCCCTGTTGAAGCTTCAATTGGCTCAGTCGGAATGTTATGGACCAAGAGTGAATTCTCAGCCTTGCCCTGTGAGGTTAGACTGGGCGCACTTTTTAAGCAAGGAGATTACCTTGGTGGAGCTAAGCAGGGAAGACAAACTTAAAAATACATTTCATGAGACTTAGGAATTTTCCCAATGTTCATGTAAAAAGACAGATTTCACACTTGGGCAGAGGAGGTCCCTGTTCTCCAGCATTTTTCCCAGGAGGGTTGCAACCACTAAGGCTCTACGAGGTGGCTAAGTTGGGATATGAGAGCCAGGTAGACTGGGTTCTAGTCTTGTCCTGACCACTTGCTAGCTGGGTGAATTTGGGAGAAATTTCTTAGACTTTCTAAGTCTCTGTTATTGTTTTTTTAAATCTCTAAAATAGAACTAAAAATGATTGTGAGTATCATAGGCTGTTGGAAAGCATTTACAAATATAACCCCTGCAAAGCTCTTAGCGTAACACCTGACATCCAGTATGCCCTAGAGAACGTTAGCTGTTGTTTCTTAGGTAGTCTCGACTGCCAGGGGCACACATACGTGCCCCTCATTGCCCACAGTGGACTGGGGAGGGGCAGTTCTAGGCACGCCGTCTTCAGGGCTTCCAGGAGAATCCAGAGTCATGTCGTGCAGCTGGTACCCACTCTGGGTGCCAAAGGGAGGACTCCATGGCTGGATGTGCTAAAGCATCTCTATCAGGAAGCAACCACCACTCCTTGCAGGGGCTCTACCTGAAACATTGCCAGCCTTGCTCTGAAGGCGTGTGTGGAGCAGAGGCTGTGCTGGGAAGGAGGATGCTGCCAGGGTGTGGAGAGCCCTGCAGGGGGGGAAGTGGCACGAAAGGCCCCTTGAGAGAAACAAAGATGAGATGGCAAAGACAAGCTGCTGATTTCTTGGCAGACACCCCGGGCCCAGTCTGCCTCTTCCTGTGTAAATTGCTCGTCATATGCTACACATACATCTGGCCACGAGAGAAGGAAATATCACTGGATCCTGACA